>PVIU01007898.1:0-87880 GCA_004026605.1 Ondatra zibethicus | reverse complement strand
GGAGTGGGAGGGCAGAGATGGAGGAAAGGTGGGTGTTGGAGAAGGGAATAAGATATCTGCATTATTGGAGTCATTTTAGGACTGGCAAGATACTTGGCTCTAGAGGAGATCCCAGGTGTCCACAGGGATGTCCCCAGGATATTTCTTTAAGTGTCTTTCAGCCATTTTAGATTCCTCTATTGAGAGTTTTCTGTTTAGGTCTGTACTCCATTTTTTATTGGATATGATCTTTGGTGTCCAATTCCTTGAGTTCTTTGTATATTTTGGAGATCAGATCTCTGTCTGATGTGGGTTAGTGAAGATCTTTTCCCATTAACATCCTTAGTCATCAGAGAAATGCAAATCAAAACAACTCTGAGATTCCATCTTTACCTGTAAGAATGCCCAAGATCAAAAACACTGATGACAACTTATGCTGGAGAGATTGTGGGGAAAAGGGAACATTCCTGCATTGCTGGTGGGAATACAAGCTGGTGCAACTCCTTTGGATGTCAGTGTGGCAATTTCTCAGAAAAGTAGGAAACAACCTTCCTTAAGACTCAGTAATACCACTTTTGGGTATATATCCAAAGGATGCTCAATCATGCCATAAGGACATGTGCTCAACTATGTTCATAGCAGCTTTGTTTGTCATAGCCAGAACCTGGAAACAACCTAAATGCCCCTCAATTGAAGAATGGATAAGAAAAATGTGGTATATTTACACAATGGAGTACTACACAGCAGAAAAAAATAATGACAGCTTGAATTTTGCAGGAAAATGGATGGAACTAGAAAACATTATTTTGAGTGAGGTAACCCAGACACAGGAAGACAATTATCACATATACTCACTCATAGGTGGTTTTTAAACATAAAGCAAAGAAAATCAGCCTACAAATCACAATCCCAGAGAACTTAGACAACAATGCAGACATTAAGAGAGACTTACATAGATATAGTATACATGGGAAGTAGAAAGTATAAAAAGACAAGATCTCCTGAGTAAATTGGGAGCATGGGGACCTTGGGGGAGGATTGAGGGGGAAGGGAGGGGAGCAGAAAAAATGTAAAGCTCAATAAATATCAATTAAAAAATATTAGTCAAGACTAAAAGAACCCAAAAACCCAGGATAGTCAAAACAATCCTGTACAATAAAGGAATGTCCACAGGCATCACCATCCCTGACATCAAAGCTCTATTTGAGAGCTACAGTAATAAAAATAACCTGGTATTGGCATAAAAACAGATAGGTTGATCAATGGAATCAAAACAAAGACTCAGATATTAATTCACACATCTATGAACACCTCACTTTTTGCAAAGTAGCTAAAATTATGCAATGGAAAAAAGAAAGCATATTCCACAAATGGTGCTGATATAACTGGATATCACCATGTAGAAGAATGCAAATAGATCGATTCATATCTATCGCCATGCACAAAGCTCAAATCCAAATGTATTAAAGACCTCAGTATAAATTCAACAACACTGAACCTGATGGAAGAGAAAATGGAAGTAGCCTTCAATGCATGGGCAAAGGAGATCACTTCCTAAGTATAACACCAGCAGCATAGGCACTGAGAGCAGCAATAAATAAATGGTACCTCCTGAAACTGAGAAGCTTCTGTAAAGCAAAGGACACAGTCAATAAGACAAAAGGCAGCCTACTGAATGTGAAAAGATCTTCACCAACCCCACATCAAACAAAGGATAGGTCCCTAGAATATATAAAGAACTCAAGAAATTAGACATCAAAATTTCAAATAATCCAATTAAAATGGAGTATACTTCTAAACACAGAATTCTGAACAGAAGAATCTCAAATGCCTAAAAGAAACTTAAGGAAATGTTCAGCATCCTTAGACATCAGGGAAATGCAAATCAAAATGACTCCAAGACACCATCTTACACCTGTCAGAATGGCTAAGATAAAAAACACCAAATATAGCTCATGCTAGAGAGAATGTGGAGTAGGGGGAATACTTCTCCATTGGTAGTGGGAATGGAAACTTGTCTATCCACTTTAGAAATCAGTGTTGTGGTTTCTCAGAAAATTGGAAATCAATATACCTCAGGACCCAGCAATACCACTCTTGGATGCTCAACCATACTACAAGGACATTTACTCAACTATGTTCATAGTAGCATCATTTATGATAGCCAGAACCTGGAGACAACCTGGATGGCACTCAACCAAAGAATGGTTAAAGAAAATGTGGTATATTTACACAATAGAGTACTACTCTGTGATAAAAATTAAACAAAAACAAAAAACAACGACATCTTGAAATTATCTTGCAAATGTATGGAACTAGATAAAACCATCTTGAGTGAAGTAACTCAGACACAGAACGATGAGCATACTATGTATTCACTCATAGTGGATATTAGCTGTAAAACAAACGATAACAACCCTATAGTTCACAACCCCAGAGAAGCTAAGTAGCAAGGAGATCCCTAAAAGTCTATGTAGATTCTCCCTGGGAAGGAGAAATAGACAGGATCTCCTGACAGAATTGGGAACATGGAGGTGAGGGAGAAGGGAGAACAGAAGAGGAAGAGGAGGGGAGAATGCGAAGGGGATGAGAATTTGAGGGAATGGTGATGTGAGCTTCCCCTCTGTATGCTGTGAGTACCATTGGTTAAGAAAGAAACTGTTTTGAACCTATATCAGAGTAGGGTAGAACAGAGCTAGTTGGGGAAAGCTAAACTGAATGCTGGGAGAAAGAAGGCAGAGTCAGGGAGAAGCCATTTAGCCCTGCCAGAGACAGATGCCAGAACTTTACCTGGTAAGCCACGTGACGATAATAGAAATGGCTTATAGATAATAGAAATAGATTAATAGAAATGGATTATATTAGTATGTAAGAGTTAACCAATAAGAAGCAGGAGCTAATGGACCAAGCAGTAATTTAATTAATACAGCTTCTGTGTGGTTATTTTGGGAGTCTGGATGGCTGGGAAATGAACAAGTGACCTTCTAATACAGAATGGGATAGCCAAGTTGCAGGAAAACAGAGCAAGGAAAGGCATATTTATTTTGATTGAGGGGGTCATTATGGGGCTAGCAAGAAACCTTGAACTAGAGAATTTCTGAGGAATCCTCAAGAATGACCCCAGCTAAGACCCTAAGCAATAGTGGAGAGGGTGGCCAAACTGACTTTACCCTGTAGTCATATTAATGACTATCTTAGATGTCACCATAGAACTTTCATCCAGCAACTGAAGGAAGCAGAGGCAGAGAGCCTCAGTGGAACAGTAGGCTGAGCTCCCAAAGTCCAGTTGAAGAATGGGAGGGGTGAGAATATAAACAAAGAGGTCAAGACCATGATGGGGATACCTACTGAAACAGCTTACCTGAGCTAATGGGAGCTCACCAATTCTGGCCAGACAGGGAAGGAACCAGCATAGGACCAAACTAGGCCCTTGGAATGTGGGTGACAGTTGTATGGTTGGGGCAGTCTGCAGGACCACTAGCAGTGGCACCAGGATTTATTCCTACTTCTTGTACTTGCTTTTAGGAACCCATTGTTTTTAGAAGGATACATTGCTCAGCCTAGATATAGTCGGTGGGGCCCTGGTCCTTCCTCAAAGCAATGTGCCTTTTCCTCCTGGAGAAGTGGATGGTGGGGAGGAAGGTTGAGGGGATTAAGTGGGAACTAGGATTTGTACGTAAAATTAAAAAAAAAATTTCTGTTGTTTTTTTAATAAAGTAAAAATGGGAAATAATATAAGATGATAATGATTAGAAAAATGACTCCAAATTGCAATGGAGCTTTCTTTTATACCTTTCTACTACTGTGCTAAGATATTATGTTCAAAACAATTCACAAAAGAAACAAATAATTTGTAGCCTACAGTTTAAAGGGGCTCATTTTCGGTGATCATAGAGAGATTTTAGAGAGCATACAGCGATGAGGGCTTTTGAATTCCCAAAGCCAGTGATACACATCCTTTAAGAAGTTCACATTTTCTAATTCTTCCCAAACAGCTCACAAAATGTGAAAGAAGGACTCAAATATATGAAACTGGAGTCATTCTCATTCAAACTACTACAAACAATAACATGATTCATTTTTCCCCAACAGCTTTGGGTGCATCAGTGATTATTTGGACTAAGTTTACCCTTGCAAAATGATGGTGAAAATGGCCATTAGTTCATTGATAATGTTTTGTGTTTTGATTCTGTTTAATTTTGGTAAAGCCTAAATATAAAGCACTAGTTTAGTGCTTGGAACAAACTAATAGTTCTGCAATGTTTTGATTGTTAGCACTGCATGATGGTGATTACTAACTCTTTGGTGTTGTGATTTAGAAAAAGCAACATGAGAGAGAAAAACGTCATATGACAGAGCTCAAGTGGAAGTATATATATATTTTTTTAATTGGCAGAAAGTGAATGAGCAAAAGGAGAGATGAGAGGGGAGACCAGCCTCTGGGGACAAGAGTGGCAGAAGGAAAGAGAGAAGGGGGGCAGGAAGACAGAGAGATGGAAGGTGGGCAGGGACCTTGTAAAAGGGAACATAGTAAATATGCACAGGAGGTACTCATAGTGGCTACAGCTGATGATATTTCCCCAAGGTCAGGCCAGTACAGATGCCTGAATACTAACTCTTGGGCAATGCTCATAATAGGTTTCACATTAGTTTTACAACTAAGTATCATGTACCTTAGATATATGCACCATCTCGTGGATACAAGTACGTAGGTACTACATTAATTTACTTTCTTTGTTGCTCACCTATTAGTTACTTTCCCTATTGATATGAACAAATACTCTGAAAAAACAACTTAAAGAATAAGAATAAGGTTTATTATTTCAATTCATAGTTCTAGGATACAGTCTATCATGGCAGGGATGCCCTACCCAGGAGCCTGAGGCAGCTGACAATGTAGCAACCACAGTGAGGAAACAGAGAACAATGAATCCTAGTGCTCAGCTATTTTTTCTCACTTTTATGCAGCACAGATTCCAACCCAGGGGATGGCACCACACACTTTTAGGGTGGGTATTCCCACTTCATTGAATTTAATCAGTATTTTTCCTCATAGGTAGTATAAAGGTCAATATAATCTAAATAACTCCTATAAGGTGAACCTGAGGATCTGTGCTTAAGTGAGTCCAGAGCTGATCAAGTTGGCAATTACTATTTACTGTCACACTCAGGGAAATACCTGGCATTTATGTTAATATTATAGAAAAAAATTAAATATTAAATTACCTTTAAGACACAGTAGGATGCAAATGTGTGTTAGGAGTGTCTTTTATCATTTGTCCTTGTGGCAAATAAAGCTTTTCTCATTCAACAAAGGTGCATAGTTCCTTGATTTATATATTACTCCAGCACTATATATTTCCCACTATTCTGTGGTGGTTTTAATGAGATATATCCCCCATGGGTTTCTAAGCATTTGGTCTCCAGTGGTTTGTGTTTGCTTCTTAGATGTGAGACCTTTGGAAGGTGGAGCCTTGTAGGAGGAAGTACATCACCGAGGAGAGCTTTGCACTTTCTAGCTTTAATCTCCTTTTGTGTTTGCTTCCTGTCTGTGTAAGGAACTGTAATCGTCTAGTCTCCTGCTTCCACTGCCATGCCACCGCACCTTCTCTGCTATGATGGACCCAACCAAAATAAACTGAAATAAACAGAATAGTTTGTCATAGCAGCAGGAAAGCAAAGAATATACACAGACACCAAGAATGGTGACCTAGTCTCTACTCTATTGAATTCTTCTTGGTATTTAACTATTTGTGTATGCTATGAACAGATGCCACAATACTGGAAATGACAGGGTTGATCTATGTGATTGAGTGGAGTCTCCTTTGATTGTTTCCATATGCTTTCATCTAAAACTCTCAAATATATCAATATAAGTATTATGTTTAAATAAGGAAAATATTTTGAGGAAAAAGTGGTACATGAAAGAAGAAAATCTGAAGCTTTGATATTATGCTACTTATTTTTTTAATGTTAGGAGTAAACATTGAACCTAAAGCTTGAAAAACATTCCAAATGTACTCAAAATTTTTCTACATACCAATTTATGTACAGTATACATCATCAGGCACTTCTTTTCCAGTTTAGACATTATAACTTAAAAGATAATTTTTTCTTACTCTTTAAATCAAAATGTTACAAGAGCCAAGATTTTAAATACAAGGCAATTTAAGGTTTTAAAAGGGAATCAAAGATCAAGAAACACAAAGGCAAACAAAATATGCTTTTAAATTGTCTTACATTAAAAATCTTAGCTCTTCTCCATGCTACATCAGATGAGACTGGCACCATTTGTTGAAGAGGCCTTCTTTTCCATCTTATATTTCTGCTTTTATATCAGCACATAGAATAATGCAAATAGACCCATATCTATTGCCCTGCACAAAACTGTAGACCAAGAATCAAAGATCTCAACATAAAGTCAGATACACTGACTCTGAGAGAAGAGAACATAGAGAATAGCCTTGAATTTATTGGCGCAAAAGATAACTTCCTTAACAGAACACCAATCCCTCAGTTACTAAGATCAACAATTCATAAAGGGTGCCTCATGAAACTGAAAACTTTTTGTAAGGGGAAGGACACCATCAAAACAACAAAATGTCAGTCTATCGAATAGAAAAAGATCTTCATCAACACCACATCTGACATTCAGAGGGATGATTTCCAAAAACAGAAAGAACACAAGAAATTAGACAGAAAAAACAAATATGTAATAAAAGGGGGGATCAGGTCTAAACAGAACTCTCAACAGAGGAATCTCAAATGGCTGAGAATCACAGAAAGAAAATTTAAACATCCTTAGCCATCAGGAAAATGCAAAATGACTCTGAAATTCCATCTTATACCTGTCAGAATGTCTAGTGTCAAAAACACAAATGACAGGTCATGCTGGAGAGGATGTAGAGTAATGGGAACACTCCTTCGCTGCCTGTAGGAGTGCAATCAACATAGCAGTTTCTCAGAACATTGGGAATAGACTTACCACAAGACCCAGCTATAACACCCCTGGGCATATACACAAAGGATGCTCTACCATACCACAAGGACACTTGCTCAACTGTGTTCAGAGCAGCTTTATTCATAATAGCCAAAACCTGGAAACAGTTTAGATGTCCATCAACTGAAGAATTAATAAAGAAAGTGTGGTACATTCACACAATGGAGTATTACTCAACTGTTAAAAACAATGACATCATGAAATTTGCAGGCAAATGGATGGAACTAGAAAAGATCATCCTAAGTGAGGTAACCAGACCCAGAAAGGAAAGCATGATATGTACTCACTTATAGGTGGATATTAGCCATAAAACAAAGGATGCATTCTACAATCCACATACCAAAAGAAGCTAAGTAGCAAGGAAGTTTCAAGGGGAAACAGATGAATCTCTCTGTGAAGGGGAAATAGAAAAGACATCACAGGTAGATGAAGGGAGGTGTCCTAATGGGGGAAGGGAATGAGAACTGGAGGAATGAGGTGGGGAAAGGATGGAGGGAGAGAATACTAGGAAAGACAAATGGAATCAGGGGCATCTCTGTGATGAGCTAGAAAACTAGTGTAATGGAGACTCCCAGGAAATAACATGCTCAATTAAAATTAAACACCTCATGCTAACACAGGTTCCCCCCCTCTTTACCTTTATAAACTGTCATTTTACTATAAGTCACATCTGTCTCTGTAACACAAGGGGCCTGCTTGTGGGGATTTCTGTCCTGCCCGGTCCCTCAACCATTTAGGTCCCAAAGAAAGTCACGCAGAGAGTCTACATTAGGTTATAAACTGATTGGCCCATTAGCTCAGGCTTCGTATTAGCTCTTATTACTTATATAGCCCATTATTCTTATCTATGTTAGCCACATGGCTCAGTACCTTTCTCTGCGGGGCAGGTTACATTCTGCTTCTTCAGTGGTTTGGGAAGGACTGCGGAGAGAGCTTCCTGCTTCCCAGAATTCTTCCATTCTCCTTGCTCCGACTCTACTTCCTGTCTGGTTGTCCCACCTACACATCCTGGCTAATGGCCAATCAGCATTTATTTAAATCATGATTGACAGAATACAGACAATTCTCCCGCACCATGTCTCCTCCTTTTCAAAGGCATTCATTTGTCATCTGGAACAAATATCCCACCCTCTGTGTGGCTCCCTTCCCTTTCTCCTTCTTCCCCTCTCTTCTGTCTTTGTCCCTTATCCTTGCCTTTTGTCCCTCTAGAGCAAATAAATCTCTTTTGTGTTGAGAATTTGGTCTTGGTGGTCCTAAGCTGATATTTTCCTTTCAAAGAAGATTCCTCCAGCAGCAGAAGGGAACAGATACAGAATGTCACAGTTGGACATTATGCAGAGAGAATCTGAGTTGGATATCTTCATTAAATCCTTCCTATCTATAGAGCTCACAGAACCTCTTCAAAGAGCAGGCATAAAGATTGTAAGAGTCAGAGGGGATGAAGGACACCAGGACAGTGAAGTCCTCTGAATCCACTAAGCAAAGCACATATGAGCTCTCAGAGACAAAAGTGACAAGCACAGGATCCAGAGCTGTGTGCACCAGGTCATTTGCATATATATACACACACACACACACACACACACACACACACACACACATATATGAGAAAAAGTGGATCTCTGAGTCATTTGCTTACTTTTGGGACTCTTTTTACGGTTGGACTGCTACTGTTGGGTTGCTATAGCCAATGCTAATATGATAACTTTTGCTTTATCTTATTATATTTTGTTTTGTCATTTGGTTGTTATCTGCTGAAGAAAGATGCTCAAAAGAAATCCTAAACTAGATAACGATTGAGTATAATAGAGGGTTATATATTTAGGGATAGACTCACAGATCATAATCCTCTGCTGGAATTGGGAACAGCAACCAAATCCTAAAGCCAGAAATTAGGCTGAAGCACACTTTACATCGGCACATATAGTATAAGAGGCCATGCCCAAGTGGGCTGGTAACTTAAAGGCTACTAGTGGTAGTAATTCCTACAGCACTTCCCCCTTTTGTTTAAATAAGAATGTTCTAAGCCTAATACAAAGTTATACAATAAGAACAAATATCAGGTATAAAAATTAGAATTACAACCAGCTCAAACAATATCAAGCAAGAAACATGTGATAAATGTCTCAATAATTATCCAATCCTAATGAGTTTAAGTCTTGTATATAAATAACTTGGCCAAGTCATGAGTGAAAGGTAACTACAGATATCTAGTCTTCAACCCCATTGAAGATCTGAGAAGGGAAATCTGAGAAGGATCCTTAGTAAGCAAGAAGTATAATCAAGCAACTTCCAAAATATGCAACAAATGACGGAGACAACTGGCTACCTGGGTAATTACCCAAAGTCTCGTTTGCAACGTTGAAGAAACCAACTTTGGCTAAGGTCAAATTTCAGAGGCAAGAAAAATTTCAAAACCCTCTTAACCTGTTTTGTCAAGATTTGACAGTCTTTTTTTCTTGTATCCTGCTTGTCCTGTCCAAATACCATTCATTTTGTTAGTGGTCGATGCATGGGCAGTTCCTTGCCCAAAGTCCAGTTTTGCCAAGAAGAAAACAAGCACCAAGTAGAGTGTCTTCGGTGCTCAACATTCTCTCAGAAATAGATTGAAGCTGCCAGGAGCAATCGTGTCTTACTTCAACAGAACCCTAAGTTATTTAAATGCCATATTCAACAGCTCTTTGAAGTGGTTGAAGACTACCTATTTATGCAGAATACAATCTCTCTATGTATCTAAAGAACCTGATTAGTCTAACTATAAGTATGACAAACATGGATGACTATTGACCTATAATTCTTAATACCTATATAACTTAAAGACTAAGACTTTATATTAGAATATTAATCAATCTTTAAATAACTGTGCAACAAATGAGGACAATGACCTCAAAATGTAAACAATGTATAAGTATCTTGATCAGAGGTAGAAATGTATATTGTATATGATAAATATAGCTTAAAATTGTATCAATATACAAAATGTCTTAAGCAGAGGTAGAAGCATGCATGCATATAATATGACAAAATAATTTTGCCTAGGTATCCAAATATTGTGAACAAAAATAGGAACATATTCAATATAATTTAAGTTTGTATCAATATACAAGAAACTATAGCAATATAAATTGCCTATAAATAATATCTCACAAGTATTCACTCCATTATTCACTATTATTATTAGTGTGAGTAAGCTCACACTAATTTATTATCCCATCCAATTTCCTATTATTTTTAAAAGAGATCCCTGAGCTTACATAATTTTCCTCCCAACCCCCAATGCTATACCAATTATAAACAACCCATAAATGATGTCCCTAACCCTGAGGACAAACTTTGTTGGAGAGGGGATGTTGTCTTCTAGAATTACTTCCAGCTGTCAAGAAGATGATATTCTTTCTATAGGATCCTGTGAGAGTAAAATGATAGGTAAGTTTGAAAATTACTGTCTGGTATAATTGCAAATAGTCTCTGAGTATTTAGTAGGGTTTCTCTGAGGTTCCTATTTGGAGTTCTGCCCAGAACGTTGTAAAATTGTGCACCATTTCAGCTAACCAACTGGGAACCATCTTGAGCAGCTGGTACACAAAACAGGTCTTATAGCAGTGCTATCGGCCATCATGACATCATATCAACCAGGGGGAGCTATCATTGTAGGGCCCCATCTTCCTCCAGGAAGATTCTGCAGGAATCTTTAAAGATTGCTGCAGGAAAATTCATTGTTCATTATGGAAAACTTAAACATTATTTGTACAAACATATATTCAATGAAAGGTATGGTAGAGACAAAAATGGGTATGAAGAAAACTAAATTTTTTTTCTAAATTTTTCTTCTTTCTGTCCCATACCAGATGGCTTCTGACATGAGACAGAACTCTAAAATTTTCTTTCAACAACATGCTTGAATTTAGAGAATGACAGAACTGTTGTCCAACTCCAAAGCCAGCTTTGATTTTTAAGTGAATCATGACTATAATTCTATTTAGTATTCAGAGATCCTTATCCTCAGATGACATCTCCTCACAAGTGATAATTCTCTTTGCTTGGTGATCCATTCTGGATAATTATCTTTTCTTCTTTAGTTATCTAGATGTTCAGGGTCTTCTGACATTTTGAAGATGAGTATTTTTTCTGCAAAGACAAGAACAGAACTCTGTCCCAACCTTATGAGGTTTCCTTACCACCTGATTGGTTGTTACCTCTATGAATGAGCCATCATTTCTCTTTCTAAAGAGATTGCTCTTTTAAAACCAAATCTTTATTGATTTTGATTGTATCCATAACTTTTCTTCTTGTGTTGCAACAAAAGCAAAACACCTTCCCCAACATAACACATCTCCTGGCTTCCATTGTGAGGTCAACAATCCTTGAAATACACTAGCTGATTTAATTCAGAAGACTTTTCTATTATTCAAAGTCTCTCTGATGCTGTTGTCCCTTTCTCATTAGCGTTAAGAAAATTCAAGGTTAATAAAGCATTATGTAGTCTATTTCTGGGGGTATTTTCCATCCCTTTCTGTTGAACATATCCTTTATAGTTCTATTTGATCTTTGTATAACTGTCTGACCTGTAGGTTTATTTGGTATACCTATAATATGTTTTATAGTATAATAAGCAAAAAAATGTTTCATTGTCTTCGAGACATATGTTGGACCATTATCTGTCTTTATTTGTGCAGGTATACCCATGATGGCCATAACTTCTAATAAATGTGTGATTATTGAATCAGCCTTTTCTGAGCTCAAAGCAGTTGCCCATTGAAAACCTGAATAAGTGTCAATGGTGTGGTGTACATATTTTAATTTTCCAAATTCTCCAAAGTGGTACACATCCATCTTCCAGATTTTATTTCTTTGAGTACCCTTAGGGTCACTCCCTGCAGGTAGCAGTGTTTGGTTATGGAAAGAGCAAGTAAGCCATCTCTTTATAATCTCCTTAGCTTGTTGCCATGAAATAGAAAACTATTTCTTTTAACCTTTACTATTGAAATGATGTTTCATATGGAATTCTGAGGCCTTCAACATACTTCAAATTAGTAATTGATCATTTCCTGTATTACCTTGTGCTAGAGGACCTGGCAGACCCATATTGGATCAAATGTGTGTTATGTATATAGGACAGATCCTATTTCTGATTCTATCTTAAACCTGTATGAATAATGAAGTCAATTCTGTATCATGTGGTATGAATTCAGTGGTTTCAATATGCAAAAGAGCTCTTCTGCATATTGTGAATCAATAATTATATTAAGAGATTCTTTAAAATCCCTAAACACCATGAAAATAGCATATAATTCTGTCCAAAAGACAGAATTATAAAGACTTTGTTTCACCTTACTTAAATCTTTTGATTTGTAACCTGCCTTTCCTGATTAATTTGCATCATTATAAAATGTACAGGCTCCAGTTATTGGTTTGTCCCATACAATGAGATGAAGGATCCAAGTGGTTCTCTTTATAAGGTTAATTCTATCACTTTTGAAATAACTGCTATTATTATCTCCTAAAAAATTAGCACAAGCTCTTTGCCAAGGTTCATTGTCTTCCCGTAATTTTTAAATTTCATCAGTAGTAAAAGACACTATAATCTCTGCTGGGTCTAAACCTGCTAGTTGACAAGGTTTCAATTGTCCTTTTATAATTACTTCAGGGACTTTTTCCACATATGTTTTTAATTTTTTACTTAGTTTATGTGGTAAATATATCCATTCTAAGATAATATCTTCCCTTCACATTAAAATTCCTGTAGGGGAAATTATGGAAGGCAATATGACTAAAATGCAAATAAGGTTTGGATTCACCCTATCCACATGTACCTCCTGTATTTTTTCTTCAACAACAATCAATTCCTTTTCTGCTTCAGTTATTAATTCTCTGGGACTATTTAAGTCTTTGTTAGCATCTAAGGTTTTGTTTAAATGAACCATTAGATCAGGTATTATCCAAACAGCTGGTCATAGACTGGAAATGTCTCTTAACAATCTTTGAAAGTCATTAAGAGTCTACAATTGGTCTCTCCTAATTTGTGCCTTTTGTGTTCTAATTTTCTGTAAACCTATTTTCTAACCTAGGTAATTGACAGAATTTCCTTTTTGTATTTTTTTTTTCTGGAACAATTTGTAATCCCCATCTTAGCAAAACTTTCTTTACTTCTTCAAACAGTCTTTCTAAAGTATCTATGTTAGAATTGGATAGCAAAATGTCATCCATGTAATGGTAAATTATAGTTTTAGGAATTTTTTTTTTACACATTATTTCCAATGACTGAGTTACAAAGTGTTGGCATGGGGTGTGGCTATTGAGTATTCCCTGTGGAAGGACGGTCCACTGGTATCTTCTAGTAGGCTGAGAATTATTATAAGTAGGCACTGTGAAGGCAAATTTTTCTCTGTCCTTTTCCTGTAAAGGATTAGTGAAGTAACAATCTTTCAAATTAATAACTATAAGAGGTCACCCTTTTGGTAATAGAGATGGTAAAGGAATTACAGATTCTAGAGGGCCCATAGGTTGAATTATCTTGTTGACAACCCTTAGATCTGTCACCATTCTCCATTTACAAGATTTCTTTTTAACAACAAATACAGGAGAATTTCAAGGGCTGGTTGATTCTTCAAGATGGTGATCATCTAGTTGCTCTTCTACCAGCTATTCTAAAGCCTGGAGCTTTTCTTCAGTTAGAGGCCACTGCTTAACCCATATTGGTTTCTCAGTTAACTAATTTAGAGGAAGGGCTGTTGGTACCTCTAAAGGTTTGCTAGTTGCTTTGTGTTCTTGTACAGCCTGAATGGCTGGTGACTGCTGTGGGAGCTCCTTTCGCTCCTTCAGCCAATAGCCTTTAAGATACTAGCCCACTGGGGCATGCTCTCTTTTATTTTAAAAAGTGGCAGCAGCCCTCCACTCGCTCTCTTGCTTCCAGCTCCCGTTGAGACTGTTAGACTCTCTGTTTCCTGTTTGAGACAAGAGGACTGTGGTTTGGGACATTAATCTGTAAGATTTTCCCCCTCCAATAAATAAGCCCTTTTAATAATAATTTCCAAACTGGTGTGGGATTGTTTTGTGGCATTATCTGGCACCTCAACGTTTGGTTTTAGACCCACCTTCCACCCTTATCCCTATCCCCCAACTCGACTGCCTGCCTCTGGCTCAGCTTCTTTCCACCAGCTCTGCTTGGCACGAGCCCTCCCCCAGCTGCGGCCTGTGTATGGAGTCAGCAGTTAAAAACTCCACGCCTCCCGGGATCCACAGGCCTGGACAGTCTCTGCCCACCTGGCTTGATCTTTTCTGAGCAGGTTTTAAATCACCCATTGGAAGCTCAGCGCTTGAGCAGTGTGAGTCAGAACGCAAGCCGTTGCCACATCTGGCGGAAGCGCTGTTTGAAATCCCTACCACAGCATTTGCCTTTGCACCATGACCCTTTGTCCCAGCGGCATCAGGCCGTTCTCGCAGCGGCTGCGTCCCGACCCCCTGCATCAGGTCAGAGTAGGGCAGGCGCCCGGGGTAAGCTGGGCTGTTTATCTTTGGATTTTTGTTCTTTGTGCCTGGACTCTGGGTTTTCTTCCTCTGTGTACATCTAACCTCTCGAGTACCACAGGATCTACCCTAACACCATTCTATTGATTCCAGTCGTGACTTGGAAACAGCGCCATCTGCTGCTTAACAGGTAAAATGGCATGTTTTGTTTTTAATGGGACTCTAGCCATGGTTTTTGCTGAAATCACAAGAGGCCTCTATGACCTTGGAGGTAACTCAATTTACTGGTTATTAGGTCTCAGTTTTCTTCTTCATATTATATCATTATGGAATTATATGGCATTAATTGATAGGATTAATACAATGATAGGCAAAATTGACTCCATATCTAAGGGTACTAGGAACTTACCTGAGAGGTTCCAGTCTGTTGAATTTGACTTTCATAAGTTATCACAGAATTTTGATAAGGTAACAGACATTATATACCTCCAGGATGGCAACTTACATGATATCCGGGGGCAGTTCAAGGAGGACATGTTATCTTTGAAAGGAAACATTAAAACCTTGGAATCACAGGTGCAGAATGGGGACCAGAAAATTAATACCATAGGGAAATCACTAGAAACCTTTGCAGGTCAGGAGATTCAGGCCTTACCTGAGACAATGATTAAGAGATTTGAAATGATTGAGAAAATTATTGGAGCTAATGAACCGGGTGAGAAGATACAAGGGCAGGATACAATGCCATCACCAGCTGTCAGAACTGGTTTACCACTAAACCAGGGTATCTGGTTTAGTGAGATACCCTGTAATTTATCCTGACAAAGCATCAACTTCTAAAGACTCAAAGGGAGCCAAAGAAGGTAGATGGATGCCGATAGGACTGAATTATCTGAAGGAAATTAAGCAAGCCATCATTAATTATGGCTTGCACTCTACATTTGTTAAGGAAATGATAAGGACTTGGGCTTCTAATGTCAGGGCTATTCCCCATGATTTCTCCCAGTTAGTATTCCTTGATGTTTGGAGTTTATTTCAGAGAAGAATCCAAACATATGGAACAGCAAGGAAGGGCAAAAGGTGTGGAGGTTTCCCAGGATCAAATTATTGGTATAGGAGCATACACTGATCCACAGGTCCAAGCTCTTTATGATGAAGAAGTATTGTCCCTATGCCACAAAGCAGCCTTGAATGCCTGGGATAGGATACCAGAACTGAGGAAAAAGATAGAGTCATATACCAAGGTTAGGCAGGGACAGGGAGAACCCTATACTGACATTTTGCAAAGATTAATTAAGGCTCTGAACATAGGAGTAACAGACCTAGAAGCTAGATGACCAATTCTTGAATTGCTGGCTTTTGAAAATGCAAACTTAGACTGCCAATTGGGCCTTTAAGGTCTAGATCAGCACCAATGGATGAACGGATTCAGCATACCATGAATTTTCAGACCTTTAATTACAATGACGAATCTTGGGTAGGAGAAACAATTTCCAAAGCAATGAGGGGATATCAACCTGCCAAATGTTTTAATTGTGGTAAATTAGGACACCTAAAAAGGGATTGCAGGCAAAGAATTTCTAGGAATAACACTTTATCTGGGAATGGCAGGAATAGGAAACCTTGGCCTTCAGGTATATGTAGGAGGTGTGGTAAAGGACAACATTGGATCAATGAATGCAGATCAACAACAGACAGACAAGGCAACCTGATATCATTGGGAAACTCCCCGAGGGGCCTCTCGCAGGCCCCCAAGCCAAAAGTAGCCCAGTCATTCCCAGTAACTGTGGAGGACATGTCACACCAGGAAAATTAAAAACTCTAGAACCTTCTGTGCAAGACCATAAGGTTCTAAATGATGGCTCAAATTTGGGGGATAAGTCAGAAATTCAATTAGGAAATAAGAAGCGTATATTTTGGCAAACTTCTATAAATGATCAGAGACCAAAGCTGAAAGTGCGTATAAATGGAATTGTGATTGTTGGCTTGATAGACACAGGAGCGGATGTGAGTATCATCACTCCAGAATCTCGGCATCCAAATTGGCCTCTTCAAGAGTCAGATGTTCAATTACTAGGAATTGGAACCATATCTCAAGTTAAAGACCACTAACTGGGTCACAGTGTTGGATACATGTACATAGGCTTGGGAGAGAGAAGATAAAAAGAAGTATTTTCTAAAAGGTGAAGTCTTTAAAGAGACAGAGTATAGACAGTCATAGATTAAAATAAGTAAAAAAGAAAAGCCATGTAAAGTTATAAAGATGGAATATACAAAGAGAGTCTGGATTATGTATATTATTGTGTTTTCTTTGAATTTTTTGACAGCAGAGAGACATTTGATTCTTGAAATCGCTAAGCTAAACCAACATATATACTTTAAAGCTATCTTGATTTCAAAATATGGTACCAAGGATATGTTGCTTTGGAAAAGAGGTTTGTTTTTTTTTTCCCACAGAGGATGAGAACATGTGGATTGCTTCCAAGCTAATATGGTTTGATGGACCAAGACACCTCAAAAAGTTGCTGTGAACACCCCCAAAATTTTCTTCGTCCAAAAAAAGCAAGAAGGAGTATGGAGCAAACTATGCCCATATTCTCAAATATTTTTTTTGATTTGATTTGTTTGTAAATGTTTGTTTACATTTAAAGGGGGATATGCTATAGAGATTTTCATTGGCATAGATCTTGGTTTGTTGATACAAATTTAAGGTCAATTTTATATAATATATATATATTTCTGCTCTTGATTAAGGTATTGTGATTGTATAGTTTATTTTAAAAATGTAATGTATAATTAAGAAATACAGGTTAATAGATAATCATCTATAATAGTCAAACTTAGAGTCATGTTAGTTAGATGTACAGAGATGTATTTCAGATGGATAGGCATTCTTTAAACCTTTCAAAGACTACAGAATATGCCATTTAAAATATTTAAATACTTAGGACTTTTCATGACAATGAGACACATCTGCTCCTGGCAGCACCAGTTACTTCAAGAAGAAGATAGGCATTGAGGAGGCTCCTTATGGAGTTTGTTAGCCATTTGGGCAAGAAACTGCTCTTACCTGGACTGCTTGATTGTATGCTATGTGAACTGGACATGCAGGACCCATGGAAAATGACTGCTGAACTTGCCTACAGGTGAGATACTCTTTCAGGGTTCCTGCTTCATGAAAGACTCTGCTAGATATTCTGCAGGACATAGAAAAAATTTACTGACAAATTGCCAATATAGGCAAAACTGTTATTGAAATTTCCTGCTTCATGGAAATATCTGCTGGATACTATGGGCCTGTAGGCTGAACATTGATGCCCCAACGGTACAGAAGAACTTTGGGTAACTGTCCAGGCAGCGAGGTGTCTCTGTCAATTCTAGAGTTTTGTAAGTTGCTTACAATGTACTTCCTGTTTACTTAGGTAATATTAAATCATCCTGCAATCTTTGATGGAATTGAAGAATTGATATAGTTTTCCTTATTTATGGTAAAATATAAAGTAGATTTAAATATTGTAACTGTAATTCTTGCTTGATACCTGTTTTGTTATATATAATTTTACTATGTTAAAGTTAAAATTCTCCTTTTCATTCAAAAATAAAAGGGGAGGTGATTTGGGATACCCCTCTGTACGCTGTGAATAACATTGGTGAATAAAGAAATTGTTTTGGCCTGTTGATAGAGCACAACTTAGGTAGTCAGGGAAAACTAAACTGAATGCTGGGAGAAAGAGGCAGAGTAAAAGAGAAGCCATGTAGCCCTGCTGGAGACAGACATGCCGAAACTTTACCCAGTAAGCCACTACCTCATGGTGATATACAGATTAATGGAAATGGGTTAAATTGATATGTAAGAGTTAGCCAATAAGAAGGTAGAGATAATGGGCCAAGCGGTGTTTTAATTAATACAGTTTCTGTGTGATTATTTCAGGGCTGAGCGACCGGGAACCAACAAGAGGCTCCTTGCTACAATAGTGTCACTCCACAGCAAAACAACCCTAGCTAAGACAGACTGTGCAGTGGGTTATTTTGCTGGGAGATATTTGAGAGTAGAACTGAAAACTCCATGAGGTAACATAGAGTAGCTTGAGAATTTCCTGAAATGTGAGTGGCTGAATAGTTGTACAGAACAGGTTATCTCCTGTTGCCTCAGATATATCTCAGGAGACGAAATTAAACAGAATAATCCCCAAAACCCATGTCATCACTAAAATTTTATCTAGTAAATATTTGAGGATTTTCTATTGTTCTAAGCCATTTTATGTCAACTTGACACAAGCTAAAATTACCCGAGAGGAGGGAACTTCAATTAAGAAAATACCTCCATAAAACTGGACTATATAAGGCCTACAGGACATTTTCTTAATTAGCGACTGATGGAGTAGGGCCCAGCCCATTGTGGTAGTGCTATCCCTGGACTAGTGATCCTGGATTCTATAAGAAAGCAGACTGAGCAAGCCATGTGGAGCAAGGCAGTAAGCACCACCCCTCCTTGGTTTCTGTATCAGTTCCTGCCTTCAGGTTCCTCTGCTGTTTGGATTTCTGTCCTGACTTCCTTTAATGATGAACAGCAATATGAAAATGTAAGTCAAATAAACTCTTTTCTTTCCAAGTTGTTTTGGACATGATGTTTCATCACAGCAATAGAAATCCTTATTATGACACCTATTTAATTTCTTTTAGCAAATACACAAAAGGAAAACAACAGCAATTTCTGCTGTGTGCCCATTCTTGAGAGCATGCAATTTCCAAAGAAGTATGCTGAATACAAGTTTTCTTCTTTAAAATGCTAACTTTTTTGTTATTTTTTTTCTGAGAAATCAACTAATTGAGAAGATTTAGTGGAAATGACAAACAACTAGGTTACAGAGTGTATATCCTTCTGTCTTCCAACATCACAGTCCATAAATCAGAGTTCTCTTCCTTAGTAAAAAAATACTTGCACCATTGAAAAGTCACAGAAATTTAATTCTATTTTGAAGTACAGATAAGCAGTGCTAAAAGTTTTAAAGTATTCAGATATTAGGTGAATGAAAGATCAGATTCCTTGAACGTTTTTATGTTGTCCATTGACTTAAAGAATTTTATGTTCCTGGCAAAAACTAAATAAAGGTAGCATAGTGTATAGGGCTTAAAAGAAACAAACAAACGAAAAACAAACAATAACAATAATCGTGAAGACCCTAATTATTTCCAATTTCTAAAAAGAAGGTTTATCGCCTCTTATAGGCAAGATCTTTTCCATTTTTTTTAACACAGTCAACAACCTTGCTTATAATAGCTAGGCAGGTAACTGGATATAATTCAGAAGCTGAGGGCAGACTGTTAAAAAAAGTTGATTTGCACATAGTTGGGGAAAAGTCTACTCACTCTGCACAGCTGTCGTATGGCAGAAATTAGCTGTTTGTTCACAGGCCATTTCTTTTCCTTCCCAGCACAAAGGTACAGCATATTTCCAGTTTTCATCACCTTTAGGTTGGACACATGATTGATTTCTGGCTCATACTGTATTTAGGCTAGACAGGGGATCAGCTATGTGCAGATAGATAGTTGTTCTTTTCTTTCCGTTAATAAATAGAGATTAAAGAACTAGATCAAGACGTGGAAATTACTGGTAGCTTTGATGTATTTCTTGGTGGAGAGCTGTTCAGAAAAGTTCTGGAACAGGAACCTTGGTTAGTTAAGTCACTGCTCCAGAAAAAGAAAATACTAAACCACTAAAAATATGATTGTTTATTACAGAACATAGCCTTCTCTAATTAATTTATATTGTCATGCTAAAAGGAAAACCCACATTTTCCTTTTAGTTTTTCAAGACAAACCTGGAACTTAAAAATATATAATATTAAATCTATAAGATATTAATTATTGACAAATAATTAAAATATGTTAAAGCACTACTATGCATATAAAATCATAAAAGTGGCCTTCAGACTGTATATTTAAGTTTGTTTTAGTCATATTTTCTTCATTTAACACACACATAATGCACGCGTGCACACACACACACACACACACACACACACATATGCAGACTCAATAAATGGTAGTGCTCAGACCCACTTTGTAGTGCAGGGTAGCCAAGCTTGAACTCAGTCATGATACTCCTGCTTCAGCCTCCTAAATTCTGGGATTGGAAAAAGGGCTCATGAGCCACATCTCCACTCTGACCCACAGTCCTATTTATATTGCTCATCACAGTCATCCCTTATCCCTTTCTTCATTGAAGGCATTTCCTGTCCTCAGCAACAATATTTAAGGTCTTATTGACATAGAAATTTTATTATATGTTATCAAATTACTTGGTGTGTAATTAAAGAGATTAATAAGCAAAATCAAGGAGGATTTTGTAGCAAGAGAGGATGCAAGCAAGTTGGGACTAGAAAGAGAAATGTGAATATTGACAAAATGTGACAATATCAGGATATATAAAACTGAAAAATATGGTATAGGTTTCTAACTTCAAATCAATTTCCATTTCTTTGTTTCTTCTCAAGGTCACAAAGGTGCAGGGATATTTCATTTTGCAAAAGGTAGTTACTCAAAAACATTTTGAAGGCATAGTTTATCATTAGTTCACTGAAATAGAAGATTGGGCTTTCATCAGAGGACTATAATGATTTTTATAATTCTTTTTATTTTTGTATTCTTTTATTTCCAAGATGTGCTCATGTAGCCTAATACAGCCTTGGATTGAATTTACTGTGTGAGGATGGCCTTGAACTACTGATCTTCCTACTTCCACCTCCCATGTATAATAAATATTACACACACACACACACACACACACACACACACACACAAACACACACACACACGTACTACCAAAACTAGAAAATGAAATATGAGGGAACATAATGGAAAAATGATTTAAAAAATTATAAGAGCCAGAGGAACGGGATGTCTGTTACAAAATTGTGTCTTCTCTATATGATAGGAAAGATGTACCCATGAAATCTCAACAATACTGACAGGGAATCTCATAAGGATGCACACTGAGATGAAGAACTACAGATAGTTAAGGAAAGATGAGAGAGGAAGTCAATCTTTCCTAGGAATCAGCCTCCTGATAGGTTATTCAGTCCCAAGTGGTTAGTTCCAAATACATGAATTTGAGAGAGAATGGGAGGGTACAGAAGGAGCTGGTGGGTGAAGAAAGGGTAAAATGATGTTAAAAATATATTCTTGCATGAATTCTCAAATTTAAAATTTAAAAGTAGAAGACATATTAGAACAATAAAATTTTATATAATTGAACTGTGATATTAAAACTTACGTCTCATATATTGCATGCTGACTTTTGAGCATTTATGCTGTTAAATATGTCTACTTTGTTGATTTCAAACTGAGGATTCTACCAGTGCCCATTTGTACCAATAGTAGAGCAGAAGGTGAACTATAGACATATAAAAGAATAAAAAGATTTCTATGGAACAAAATAACCATTTATGTCTTTTTAATGATACTTTTTACTAGTTCTTTGAGAGTTTTGTACAAGAGTTTTGAACATATTTGCTTCCTTCTTATAGTTCCAGATTTACATCCATTCTTTCCCTGCTTAACTTCGTGTTCTATTTTTTTAAACCTCTCAAGATCATCTTGTGTTGTCCAAATATTCTTGGATGTGTAATATCCCACTGACGTGTGGTTGACTTACTAAGGACTACACTGTTAAACAGAACTATCTCTCTGTACACCAGCCACCATCAATTGTCTATATTGTTGTATAATACTGTCCTCCTATAACAATTTCTTCTGAAATGGAAACGTTCTGTCCTGCAGGGAAGCTCTTTAAGCAGAAAGGTAAACAACACACAATAGTTTCAAAAAGTTCCCGAAACTAACCAGACTCACTAGGACCCTCTGTACCAAAGTAAGCAGTAATGCTACCGAGAGTCATGCTCAGTCAAGCCAAGTTGCAAATAAGACTCTCAAAGAGTGAGTTCCAAAGAAAACTCTGAGGCCAGACCAGCTGCCTGGAAGAAGCAGAAAGCAGTTGATCTTCCTGGAAGAGGATTAGACCAACTGAGTCACTTGGAAGGAGCAATTTCCAACCTGTCGAGCAGCCTGCAGGCTGTGCAATGTGCTTCAGTTGAGTAACCATGTGTGTTGTGTCTCCCCAGGACAAGTTCTCTCACATAGCAAATATCTCCACACCTAGTGGTTAGATTCTTTGCCCAGCTCCCATTCCCAAGCTGGCATATGATTTGGCTTGGGTTAGCACAGGTTTTGTTTGCTCCAACTCAACCCTTCCTAGTCCATTATTCCCTTTAAACCTTTATATCAGTGTTCACTATGCTAATCTTTGTGCCAAAGAGCCATATTTTCACTCTTTTTTCTACTTTAGTAATGTTTATTATATATAGTCTCCTAGGATGTAAAAAGTAAAACCAAGCAAAAAATAATAAAGATTATTTTTTTAGTGAACTTCTTTCTTTAAGTCCAACAGTCATAGTTTTGTTGGTTTTTTAAATAACAGCATGTCTTGATAGTCTCATCTTTAAAAGAAATACACATGCAATTATATTACCACTGGATACCATTTATTAGTTGCCAAGCTTTTTCTTTTTTGACTTCACACCAGGAAGATTATAGGTTTCAGCAACAGTACAGGGGATGGGAACTGGTAATTCAAGATAGGAATGCATTCCTATTTTTGTTTTGCACAAACACAGAACATTACTTCAAATAACTCGTTGTACACAGAAGTCACTGACAATTTTTTTTTCCACACGTAAATATCTTTGAAGCTCGTTTCTTCATGCTATGAAAGGATCTACTTATACTCAAGTCTCCTGGGAGATTGAAACGATTCATCTTGCAAAGAAGTTTCTTAAACTAGGATTTTTGAAAGTTCAAGACCAGCCTAGTTCCAGGGCAGGCTCCAAAAGCTACAGAGAAACCATGTCTTGAAAAGAATCAAAGCAAGCAAACAAACAAATAAATAAAAATAAAGAAAGCAAACAATTTAAAATAGCTTCAAGAAGTGCCTGAAACTGACCAGATCCACTAGGTAACCTCATCCGTACTCCTGTAAGTAACCTCAGTAAAACTCATTGGTTTGCAAAGTTGGACATTGTTGGTGTCCATGCTTTGGTCTGTCATGGGCTCCCTCTTTGGGGTGAGTAGACATGTGTGTTATGTCTCCCCAGGAATAATGTCGTCTCACAATGTTGAATATTAATAGCCTTTATGGTCTACTTTTATTAAATTGGTAAAATGCAGAAGAAATGACTGTCAATTGCAGGCTTAGATTGCAGCGGACCTAACAGCATTCAGTCTTGTTACCTGGTAGTTTAGTTATTATAAGAAGGGCAGGCACTCACATAAAGGAAAGAAAGGAATCTAGAGAAAAACAGAGGTCTCAGACTGACATCTGTGAGCCAATATCCAACTAAGCATGGGAATAGAAAGGGACAGCCCTGATGGGCCAGATCACACCATTCCAATCCCTCCAGAAGCGGTATCCATGATGGGAATAAAGCCATCTTAGACTTTTCAGTTCGCATTTCTTCCATCCCCTCTGCACTACCTGTAAATCATCATGGCAAATAGAACAACAGAGGCATATTCCAGTGTCGGGTGCTTTAAGGCACAATGGTTTGAGGTAGTTTGATATTTAGCAATAGATAACTATTTTTTAAAAAGGGATTATAAAAATCAATAAATAAAAGCAGACAAATAAAATTAAAAATGACTATGCTTTAAGCTGACAGTATTTTAGAATTAAACATGCACCGATAAGATGACTAGAAATTTCTGGGTACATTTTTTAATCGATGAAGTCTTATGAATTGAAGACATAAATGGAAAAGTCTGGAGAGTAACAAACTGATTTTCAAATTTGGTCATACTCTTTGGCTAGTCTTGTTCCACTTAACTTTAGTGATGAGATCAGAACAATAATTTGGAAGAATTGGTGGGAAAGAAAGGATAGGGTTAATAGTTCAATGAATTTTTAATCTGTTGACAATAAAGGGACAAAATGTCCTTATCAAGCAAACACTAGAAACAGCCCCAAAGGTACGTATACAAAGGTTCAACTTGCATTCATGTTTCTAACGAGCAAACAGTAAGTTCAACACTGTTCTAATGAGCAATACTAGGTCATTTCCAAACATTTAACAAGGAATCAATGACTGGATTATTTATAAAATAGTAGAAGGTGACTATCTCAAGGATTTATATTGTGGGGGTGAAAAGTACAAAAACATTTCTCAAACATCTGACTAGGGCCTTCTCCCTACATCCTAGTATAGTACAGGTCATCGTGTGATAAGACAGAGCAAGCGTGATAGACATCCCTCTTCCTATCTTATCATACATCTCAGTCACCACCTCACCCTCACGACTTCTACTAATTCAAATTACTTCCTGAAGTTCTCCCATCAAATGCAAAAAAATATATGAATTTGGGGATTTAAAGCACATGAGCTTTAGGTGAACACATTAAAATCATAACATAATATATTCATTCCTCCTTATATAATAACATATTATGCATGCCAGAGTCAATTAAGAAGAAAGAAACAACAATATTAAAATTTAAATTTCATCCTGGGCATAGCAACTGCAATTCTATAGCATTGAACAAATTTCACATAGCTTTGTAAATTGCCATTTTTTTATATATCAAATAAAGCATTTAAACTAGGTAATCTTTGGCATTCTTTAAGCTGAAGCTTTTGGTTCTATTATTAGAGCTCAGATCAATGTAGTGTTAACAGTTATTTATAACAGTCATTCACATAGAGTTACCATGTACTTAATTCAAGGAAAAATATCACACCTATAATTAGAGTGTTTCAGGCTGAAATAAATAGGATGATTACAAGCCTTTCCAGGAAGCATACAGTTTTGAAGTGAGATTTTATAAGTTTAATAAAAATGTAAAATTATATTTTACTTTCACATTTTAAAAATACATAAGGCTTTATGTCTTTAATCTTGGTATTTCTTGGAATGTTAAAATCTCTCCATTGTGCATGACAAAGGCCTCATAGCAATCAGTCTATTAGGAAATCCTTTGGCCATGTGTCTGTTATTAAGCATTTTCACTTGGCTCTTCCCTGCAATTAACATTCCAAAGCTTATGATGGCTGGTTGTGGATCCCATATGTTTGGCATCAGTCCCTAAAGTTCAACCACATGTTCATTTTGATAACAAAGCACCACAGTGGAGGGAAATGGAAGATTTCCAAGAAACCCCCAAGCCATATAAATTTTAAATCATTTATTAAGAATTTCTTAAAAGCATTTGGTGCCTTTTGAGGAAATCTACCTATCTTTCTCCCCAGGCCACCTACCACTTTTCTCTTCCAATTTCATGTATTCTTTGATGTTTAATCCCACTGAGTTACATGTGTGCATGGGTATAGGACCATTTACTGGAATATGAATAGCCTTTCAGGTCTCCTGAAGATAACCTACTCTCCCTGCCTTGTAATGTTTCAGCTAGTGGGATAACTTGAAGAACTCCTTCCCCATCCAACTGAGATTCGGGGCTGTAAGCCCATTTCTGAACACTACACTAAATAAAGATAGGGCTGATTATAAGCATTTATTATCTAATTCTCTCTGAATGTCTATATTGTCCAACTTTTCAATATATATGATCAAAAGAAATGGCATTGATACTTGGAATAAAGAAAATTAACTGTACTGGCTAGTTTTATGGCAACTTGACATAAGTTAGAGCCATCAGAGAGGATGGAGCCTCAGTTGAGAAAACGTCTCCATAAGATTGAACTGTAGGCAAGCCTGTAGGGAATTTTCTTAATTAATGATTGATGTGATGAGGAAGGGCTCAACCACCCATTGTGGGTGGGCCACCTCTGGGCTGGTGGTTCTTGGTTCTATAATGAAGCAGGCTGGGAAAACCATGAGGAGCAAACCAGTAAGAAGCAGCACCCCTCCATGGCCTCTGTATAGGCTCCTGTTTCCAGGATCCAGCCATCTGAATTCCTATCCTGACTTCCTTCAATGATGAACTCTAATAAGGAAGTGCAAGCCAAATGAAGCTTTTCCTCCCCAACTTGTTTTGCACTGGTCATGATGTTTTATCACAGCAATAGAAATGCTAACTAAGACAAGTTTGTATCAGAAATGGGGTATTGCTGTGGCAGATCTGACCAAATTGCCTTTGGAAGGATTATGGAAGGACTTTGGAACTTTGAGCTAGAAAAGCTTTTGAGTATTAAGAGCTCAGTGTAGTGTTCTGTAAGAGCTTGGCAGATAACAATGTTGAAAAAGGAGCAGCCAGTGGAGGCCTGGCTTGTGAAGTTTCAGAGGGAAGCAAAGATTCTACTGGGCCGTTTGTTCGGAGAATCTATGGTTCTGGTTAGCTGGAGCTTACGAATTGGCTGTGATTATCAAAAGACCAGAACCTTTGCTTTGCTTGTCAGCTGGAACTACGAAATTAGCAGTGATTAGAAGAGACCAGAATCACTGAGGCTCAGTCTTCTGGGAAGCGTTTCTTCAGAGCCAGAACATTTACCTCATATTATTTTACTTGGAAAAAATTCAAGGTCAGCTATAATTTTACTTAGAACCAAAGGATTGTTTGATAACAGAAGTTTATGCAACTGAGAAACGCTGAGAGCGGGAGAAATAGTTTTCCCCATGGAAGCACACATCAGTTAGTTACCCAATACCCAACAGTCAGCCGTGAACACATACTTACAGTAACATTATGCAGATTGAGCAGATTATGTTTAGGAATGGGTATACATTAAGTATGTAACAATAATTAATGAGAAAGGAGCCCATGAATTTGAAAGAGAGTAAGGAAGGCTGTATGGGAGGGTTTAGAGGAAGGAAACAAAAGGGAGAAATGTAATTACATATCTCAAAAGTTTAAAGAAAGAAGGAAAAGTTCCCTTATGATTTATCTGTAGTAAAGAGGTATGTAGAAAACTGTTTTGTCTCACGTAGTAGCTCAGTTTGGGGACTGAAAGAGTTTGATTTTAGTTTGCTCTCACATAAGAGAAGATTGTCTTGAGAATGACTTCTGAGATGTTCAGTCTTGCTCTCTCTTGCTTTCATCGTTGGCTCTTTTTTCATTTTGTTATTCCCCAGTATTTGCAAGAATGTATACTGAGAAAAGCTATACTGAGAGTAGTTGAGCAATTAGTATGAAATCAGTATAAAGTCTACAGTGGGTCTTAATGAAAACAGTATGTTTATATCTTTGTAAGGATCCATTCTGAGAAGGCTCCATCCTTTATGCCAGCAGCTCCCTGCTGCCAGACTGTAAGATCAGTCTAGTGTTTCTGGATTCCTGCTTTGCATCTTGTAGATAAGGAATAGCCATCCATTCAGGCCCTGCAGAGTTGAACCTCTGAGCACTAGAACTACCACCATCCACTTTAGGGCTGGATTCTAAAGCTCTTTCATTTAAAAGAGTCAGATAGCCCATCACAGTGCCAAGTGTACAAAACACAGACCTACCTGCTACCTGCACAGTCTCAGATTCTGCAATTATCTTGAAAAGACTACAAAGGTTAATTTATTAGAAAAATGTTGTCAGTTGATGCGAGACCAAAATTTTTGTTTCCTTGGCTTCATCTGGTCAGCTGATAGACATAAATGTCCTGAATTTGCTCCAGGTTTCATCAAGATTAGAGGGTTGAAGTCAGGACTTCTGTACCAAATAGATGCAGGCTTGTTCAGCCTTCACTTTCACACAGAAGTATTTCTGAGCTACAACATATACCAGGTACTGCTTTAGATGACGAAATAGAGTAATGCTCAAACCAAGCATGGCACCTATCCCCACGAAGTCCATTACTCCGCGATGAAGCTATCAAATCTAAAGCACAGCAATGATACAGACAGGCAATTAATAAGCAAGTAAAAGCAGACGGGAATGTCAAGACTGGATCATATTATTACTGAGGACCATTACTACTTCAGGATTTGAAGCAAGTTTTCCTGAGGAAGGGGCATTCATTTTGTGGAAGGTTTAGAACATGATTTGTTTTTTTGTAAAATAAGGAAGTATCAGAATGAAAATGTGGAAAATGTTTGGCTCATGTCTGTCTTTGGAAGAGATAAAGGAAGTTAAGTTTAAGAAAACCACATCTAAATAAAACTTTTGAAGGCCAAAGTACTGTCTAGAAAACAGATGCATTTGGAAATGCTAGTGTTTGTTGTGTCAGAGATACACACAAAAGAAATGTACCAGTAAAATTGAAAAAAAAACTCAAAAATTGAATGGGAAACATAAGCGAGGAGGTTAATGTAGAAATTCTGCAGGGAAGGTCAGAGTGGGGATTTAAAGCATTCTCAGCCACTCCTGCCTGTGGCTTTATTTAACCATATCTCTATTGGCTGGCTATATTAACGTATGCTGCTGAGGAGGTGAGGGAGATTATACCCACTCTATATATTGCTGTCACTGTCCTGGTACCGCTTCTGTATCCCTCTTTGGTTTCCTTTATTACCACATAGAATTTTCAATATTTGTCTTTAAATACAACCAGAAATTGCCTGATGTGAAAAATATAATTTGCATGTATACAAAAATCTGGTACAATAACAAATACATGGTATACAAGTAATTGAGACAAGAAACCATTATATACTGTTTTTTTCAGTATAAAACCTCAGATTGATTGAAAACTTTGAAAAAGTCCAATAGGTCAAAGAACTGTCCCAGCACACTAAATGCAACGGAATGCAGCTGTCTCAAGGTGTTCCTGCCTTTCTCCAGGGCGGTTTCTCAAGCTGTGGCCGGAGGCTCAGCTGAGCGGGAAGGATAAGACAGCTCTGCACTATGATAACGCCGCCGAAACTCAGCCAGAGAGATCTCCAGAGAAATTTGGAAGACTCTCAAGGGTCAGTGTGGCCTAGAGCAAACATGTCAGCCCACTATGAACACTCCAAGAGCCTGCCCACATTTTTCCCCAGTTGTGCTTTCAAGTCTAATAAATGGGACAAATGGTTGAGACGCTCGCATCAGTCGCTTGAAAATACCCTGCCTGTGTTTTCCTTTTGGAAACCTCAAAGCTTTGGCAGTCAGGCGCCCGCAAATAAGGGTGGAGAACGCTGCTACATGCTGGAAACAGTAGCGTCTGAAAGAGTGCTGCCCACTGGCGATGGGAGCCAAATGGTAAGGTCATGGGGAAAAGGAGCTGGAAGTTATTTAGAAGTATCTGCCCCAGAACCAGTGTCCTTCAGAAAATGGCCTTGGGTGTCCCCTCCCTGAGCAAGAACCGTTCTCTGCACTAGTCTGATATATTTCAATGCAGCCATTGCTAGGAATTCTGATGGTAGAAAATGTATCCTTGCCTCTTTTTATTTTCCTTTTTTATTTTTAATTCTATAAATATCTGAAGACGCCTTTGGCAGTCTTTACAAATTATCTTCCACCAGAGAAATCAGGTGCCTTTTTTAGGCTTTTCCTGTTCCTTACAAATTGCAACATGAGACCTTCTTGGTTGGTATTTCTTGGTCCACCAAAAGATAAATTCAATGTAAGTCAAATGATTGAGTCAGACGCAGAGAGAAATCTGCTCCCCATGAGCTGGCAAATGTAGCTTTGGTTTAAGTAACACCTGGAAGCTAAGTAATGGGTGTTCACAGGACATTGGAATTTACCTCACTCCCTTCCAACCAGTGAGGTCAGTGGAATAAAAGTTGTTATCCACATTTCACAGATGAGGAAACTGAGACTCAAAGACTGAGTTAAGAAGAAAAGCAGTAATATTGGGAATGAAAGGTCAAGCTTCCAGATCCAACACCTACTTCTCCATTACTCAACACTTCAACACCACCTCTTCTTCTTACAGAGCTACACAGACTTACTTTTAATCTGAAAGGAGAATTGGGAAGGGAAGGAGCCAGTTGTCAAGGAGAACGGGGAAGGGGCGAATTGAGAACAAAGCAGTCCATGGGACATGGTGATTCAGAACTTGGCCACCAGTGTGGTTCATCTGGTGCAGAAACTGATTATGTGGAAGAGACCTGGAAAAAACTCACTCAGACTCAGCAGTTAGCATTCTTCTGTGTACTTTGCATCCCAAGAGACTTCTGTGACACATCTGTGCTGAGAGCTGCCACATATGTTCATTCCAGAGCTTACAGCCTACATTAGTATTGGAAATGTCAAGCCTCAGACTTATATGTGCCCTAATCATAAAATGATGCCTACTTCTTATATTTGTTTCAATAGAAGCTTCTGCTCACAATTGATATGGGTTCCTTTTCAATTTCAAACATGGACCTGGCAATTATATAAATTCATTGAAACAGGACAAAATGATAAAGTATCTCTGGCTTTGTTTCAAGATTAGCAAAAAGTATTCATGTTGGAGATCACAAATAAGAATTCAGGTGGCCATAGCTGGTTCAAAGCCCAGTTTGTTTTGTTGGTAGAAAAGAAGATCCTTGACTTGAAAGCAACTAGTAACTGTGCCATTTTGGTACCCTAAGCAGCAAAGATCAGTTAAACACTATTCACACTGCAACTTGACTTAAAAGTTTATGCTACGTTTTCATTTTATTTTGTGCACAAAAGGGACTTTAAACTGGGAAACAAAACGTAGTTACTGCTGTGTATGGCTTGAGCTGAAGTAGCCATGAAATAGGAAGGAAAACACCAAGCCAGCGAGAGAGGACTATGGGTAAGGAGCTCACTCTCAAAGCTGGGCTATGAGAATAGGGTTTCAGCTGCACTGCCTGGCTTTAAAAGAGACATTAATTACCCAGAAACCCTAAATCAAATTTTATGGCATGATGTTCTTGTAACACTGTGAGGACACACAGAGACCATTTATTATTGAGACAAAGACCGTTACTCTATTAGACCGGAAATTACACAACCCCTTCGAATGTAAGTCAAATTTTCAAAATAGCCAACTTCCCTTTTCTCTACTAAAATATAAGAATCTGGTAAAAAGAAGTCTTCATTTCAAAAACATATTAGTGCCTCAGATGCAGTGATTTTGAGCACATGGTGGTGAGAAGCCATGAGCTCTGGGACAAGACCTGTGTTCATCATAGAACATAAGGTTTTGTTTTAAAATTTATAAATGAACATTTTATTGAAATGCATCATATTCATGGGAAAGTACATAAAACTAAGGCCCACCCAAAGCAAGTTTCACAAATTGTTGCACAGAGGACACAATCAAAGTAGTCACAGAGAAACTCAAGACGTGAAGTAACAAGGACTTCCCAGATGTGTCCTTATGCCACCCACCCCATCACTCTCCTGTTCTCCCCTCTACAGATTACTATTTTCCAAACTTCTAATACCAGGAATCATAGCCACTTTGTATTTTCCTTTGTGTTAAAGGAATCACACAGTACATTTTGGATTATTAGGGGCTTGGATCTTTTCCCTAAGTTTCTGTGACACTCACTAATATGTTGTAGATAGCATGCCTTTTTTAAATTTTTGTGTGTGTCCATCATATTATTATACTATAAGTTTGCCAAGGAAAACAGAGATTTTCCTCTAGTTTAAATAAGAGAGTTCTCTCAAAGCCAGTATGGCTGACTAAGACCTAGGAATGTAGATTCAGGTACCATAGAATAGTGTGCACCACTGCAGAGCAGAGACAGGACCCGTTAGGTCTTAGCAGCAGAGTAAGGCAAAAATAAATGCATTTACAAAACTGAGGTGGGGATGCAGCGCTAGTACACAGCTGCTGTGCAGAGCAGAGAAATTTTTTCTATTGATTTCAAATGTCATCTCGTAGCACTCTTGACTTTAGGCTTGGTAGAGACGAGAAATCAAGTCTGGTTATCATAACAGAATGCTCTAAGATTACCTTAGTTGTTGTGAAGAGCGGTGAGATCTTAGCAGATGTTGAAAATAAATGATCTTTACAAAAGACTGCAAGCACAGCCCCAAATGACTTTGGCACTGAGTCTACCGCATTCCATATCTCCTGGGTCATCAGGCTATAGTCAGTCCCTGGGCATGTTCTTCAATACAGATGTGGCTTTCTCAGAAACTTTAGTTCATAATTCAGTTATGCTTCCCCTGGCCCAAAAGTACATGTTTTGCTGATTGTGAATAATGCTGTGTGTCTGTTAATTGGTATATTCTTGCCTGGTATAGCCCTTAAAGAGAATCTCTGGGATTGTAGTATATATACATTTTCAAATACTGAAAAAATTTCTGGGGTTAATTTTTAAGTTCATCACTACTCTAGTTGCCTGATCTTTTCTTCCATTTAAAACTGTCACTTTTTACATTTTTTATTTTATTGATTTTTATTGAGATCTACATTTTTCTCTTCTCCCCTCCCCTTCAATGCTCCCCCAAGGGCCCCACGCTCCCAATTTACTCAGGAGATCTTGTCTTTTTCTACTTCCCATGTAGATTAGATCTATGTATGTCTCTCTTAGTATCCTCCTTGTTGTCTGAGTTCTCTGGGATTGTGATTTGTAGGAAAATGGATGGAACTAGAAAACATTATTTTGAGTGAGGTAACCCAGACACAGAAAGACAATTATTACATGTACTCACTCATAAGTAGTTTTAAAACATAAAGCAAAGAAAACCAGCCCACTTTTTAAATTTTATGGTTTTATTTTATACTAAATATTTTTTTAGATGTTTATAAGTGGTGTAGAAATCCTTAATTCTGTAGTCTGTTCCAACCTTTCTCCCCACTTTGGTAAATATTTGCTTTTTCTTCCTTAATTTTACTTGAGAATTCTTTGACCTGAGTTACTTAGAAGTACACTGTTTGATTTCCAAATGTTATCTTTATGGTGTTTATTTCTAGTTTAATTCAATTATCCTTCTTGAAGCTGCTTTGTCTGATTTCTTCCAGTGTGTTAGGTGTATTTCACAGCCTGTTTGCATCAATGCTCAAACGATGCATATTCTGCTGTTGTCTGAGATTCAGATCTAAACGTCAGGTGTTGGGTGTTGAATTGGTTATGTGTGTGGTTCTTGAGTCTACTGGTTGGCAAGATACTGATGAAGGGATGCTGAAGTCTTGAGTGTGATGGCAGATGTGTCTGCTTCTCTCTTCCATTCTATAGGTTTACCTTTGCTATTGTAATTGTGTGATACTAACACAATCTTCAACCTAGATTTACCAAAGAGTCATAAAAAGCATTAATCATTTCTTTGATGATACATTTGATTTCTATTGTTTTCTTCGGATTCTCTTTTACCATTGCTACTTCACTGTCTGTGTTATCCATCTATTCTGGCATGTTGCCTATTCTTTTCTGTTAGCGGATTTAGCATTTCAATCTTAGTTTATTAAAATTCGCTGAGCACAATTCTAACAACTGCATGTTATTTCAGTATGCATTCATGATTACAAGATTTGTTTCCTCTAATTCTTTCTTGCCTTTTGAAATGTCTTATAAACTGTACTGAAACCCAGATATGGTTTCAGGTAACCGGAATTGAGAGTAAACATCCTACTGAGTCATGAGTATTTAAATTATCCAAGCAGGTTGTTTGCTTCAGATTTTTCCAGCAGCTTTACTCTGGCTTTTTCTGACTTTATGCTGTTCTAAATACTCCCTTCCAAAGTTCAGTGTCTTATAGCTCTCCCCTCAGTAATTGCTATTATTGTCTGCATTCATAGTGGTTCAATAATGAGGTGTGAGTGAGGACTCCGTTCTCTAATCTTCAGATGCGTGTAGCTTTCACAATCCTTTCTCTACTGGTGCTCATTTCTGTCCCTGCCCCCGCCATTCTCTTTATCACAGCATTCCTGGGCCATTTCCTTCTTTCTCTAGAGAGAATGGACTTTGGCAAACTGTTATCTTGGAGGCCTTGACTGTGGGGAAGACTCAGACAGCATTTCTTATTGACCACCTTGCCCCTTGCCCTTGCAGATACAAGAGATTTCTCTCACGTGTTCACAATGAGAATTACATTAGCTCCATGGGTGTAAAGACGAAAATGGGTGGATACCTACAGGAGGTTTCCCCTTTCGTGCTTTTTCACAACTAGTCTCTAGAAGCAGCCATTTAAGTGTTCCAACTAGATTATGGTTCCTGTGCTATATGCTTCAGGTAATCAGGCCTTGATTATGAATTTGCCTCTATCATTTCAAGTGGGTTTCTCTCAAACTTAGGAACACATAAACTATATGAACATTTGAAAAGGATGTTTATTCTTTAATTTTCAGATGTAACTTTCCATATTCATTTTTAGTCAAAATTATTGAAAGTTGCTCAAATGATCCTTAAAGCTATTCTTTTCAAGAACATAAGATACACTAATAATTTATATTAATATGTTAGTGACAACTTGGAAATGAAATGATTGTAGGTTTATTTTCTGAAACTTTGTGTTTTATTTGCCCCTTTAATATTATATTGTAACTCAAACACCAGCTGTAGTGGACTTCAGTCACAATCTTGTCAGTGTCAATATTTTATCTCAATAATTCTAAAATACATGGCAATTGTGACTGATGGGACATTTGTGTGTTTCTAACTATGGGAAAATCTGTGTATTTCTAACTATTAGGTAATAGATATTCCTTTTCCTTAGGCCTATTCCATGGTTAAAATATCTGTTTACGTGTGAGTTGGACAAATGTAAGTCATAAAATATTTAATAATAACATATCTTCCATAGTCTGCTTAAAACCAGTCAATCCAATCTGACTTGACAGCTAACAGTAAAGTCAAGAAACGATTTTTTGATGTTTAATTTAAAATATATTTATATTTACATGTTTTGTAAATTATGCATGAGGTTTTATGTTTACATTTTCTAGAGAAGATTCTCATTTTTCTTTCTTTTTTTTAATCTCTAAGGTACCTAAACTCTGATATTTTTCAGTTGTTCCCATGTTTGGTTTTCATTATCTATAGTCTTACATGTAATTTCTAGTATAACTACAAAATGGTTGGCCAGGACCTATCCCTTCTTTTCCATACATTGAACTTTCCTCGATCCTCATTGGTTATCCTGAGCCCTGTTATTTTATACCACTCAGAGATGGCATGGAGTCACCCTCTGCTTTTTATGTTATCTTGAGACGTTTGCTGAAAGATTTGTACAGATGGGCTTTCCATCACTTCCTGAAGTTATTGATTTTCCAGGAAAGAAAACAGTAGTCTAGATGCCTATTTGGTCCACTCCCGCAGACACATTGAAAAATAGATCTTATGTAAGAGTGCTGCAGAAACTGAGTCCATGACTGCTTCATAAAGAAGAAAAATATACTTTGGCATTCAGACAAAGCTCATAGAGAATGTAGCCAATCGTGCCCTAGTTACCAAATGGATTCTCTCAGAGGGGATAATTCAAATAAATCAGCCAGAGAAAGCAGAATTGTGTGCAGACTGAAGAGGAATCTGTTTTAACCATCTCAACCATCGCAGATGCAGACCTTAAGCATTTCCGTCAAGCACTCTGCTTGATTAGTTGTTACCTCCTTACTTAGGTTATAGCATTTGTAATAAAACTCATTCATCCTATTGTTCCTCAGAGATGAAATAAAAGTAACACATTTCACAATATAATGTTATATTATGAAAGTTCTCAAGTTTTTAGGGAAACAGGATATAAAAAAATCAATATTGAAATAAAATTATTGTAATAGCCAAAACATGATATGCATATTTTCTAAAATGCAATTATATTTATGGATTATGTTTATTGGATGTCAGCTCATATAATGAGAATGAAAGTAAATTTGGACATCTGAATATAGAAACAAAATACAAATTTTATTTTATTAAAGATTTGTTATATAACCAAAGATAAGCTATACCCATTACACATTTGGTTGATTTAAATATGTGGCCCGTAATCTTAGTTGAAACCTGGGAATCTGATACGTCTACTTCTTTATTACTACCATCAAAACAAAGATGCAGCTGAGGAGAAACATTTATTAAGAAATCATAAATATACTTTTATATTAATTTTCTTCCCACTCCATAGTCTTTTCTTTTGTATAAGCCCTTTGCTTTTAAATACTATTTATTCTTGAAAATGCAATTTTATTACATTTGTCCCTTACATTTCCTCCCTCCAGATCCTTCCATGTACCACTGTACTCTCTCCTTTAAGCTCATGGCCTCTCTCCTTTCTTTTTAACTAATAGTTATTGCATTCAAATAAGTATATGGATATACATTCCTAAGTATAACTTGCTCAGTCTGTATAATGGTATCCATATGTGTGTCTTTAGGACTGACCATTTTGGACTGGACAGCCAATTGGTGTTTGCTTTTCTCTAGGGAAGACCACATCTCCAATTCCCAGCTTTCCTCGCCTGCCTATAGTGCAATTGTATAGGCTAAGAACTCATTCCCCATTCAGTCTGACATGTCCTTTGTTTTTGAAAAGCAGTAAATCTGTAAATACTCACACATTTCCAGCCTGTGTGTGCACAATGCTACAACATCTTGAGCAATCCCAACTATGACTGAAAATGTTTGCACTGAGTTCATCTATGTTTTCTGTTTGTTTAATCAATTTCCCAGTTGACTTCAACACTGGCATCTAATATTTTAGTTATGATGTAATACTGACTTGAATACTCCTCTTCATCTGGATGACCACAGATGCATACTGGATTTTGTCACTCCTTCAAACCACTTAATTGCACCTTGTTAAAATCCCTTCAAGCCTTATCCACAGATGTCACTTTCACTTCCTGTGCCTTATCTGATGTGCACTCACCTTCCTCAAATCCAGATCAGCATTTTGAGAAGCGAATCGCTCCACACAACTCTCTTCTTAGCATTTCTCATGGGTTTCACTTTCACATTCTCTTGTTTCACTCTGTTGCCCTTCATTGTAATTTCCCCTGGGACAATTTATACACTTAACCAATATGCAGCTTATAGGTAAAATCAAGTTCTCATTCTCCACCCAGTTCCTGGACTAGTATCAAAATAAAGCCATTTGGTGGTCACTTTAATCTGTGCTTCCAATACTGTATATTTCTAGCTATATGTCGCTCTCCATTTTTGTAGTATCTATGTTGCAAATCTTCTGATCTTCCTAGGTTCTGCAACATTCTTAGTGGGTGATTTGACTACATTCTCATAAAGAACTAAAAGATTAAGTAAAACACCCTTAGTTGTTTTAGTTTTTTTTGTTCAAGTTACTATGATAAAACAGTTCGACAAAAGCAATTTAAGGAGTTAAGGGTTCATTTGGTTTACAAGTGAAGGTTATGGTCAGTTGTGGCAGAGAAGTCACAGCAAAAGGAAGCTGAAGGAGCTGGTCATACTACATCCACAATCAAAAGCAGAAAGCAGTAGTGCATGTGTGCACCTCTCTTCCTTTATTCTTGTACAGTCCTGAATTCTCTGTCTAGGGAATGATACCACCCACAGTAAGCAGGTCTTCTTGAATCAATTAAAACCAAGATAATCCCCCAGAAACAAGTCTAGAGGCTAATTTAATCTGGATAGTCATTAAAGGTCTACCTGAGGACTCTACTTACAGATTATTCTCGATTTTGTCCATTTAATAATTAACACCACCAAGCCCAATTATTTCTAAAGAAACCTATAAATGTTTTAGCATTTCTAATTGTGGCTTACTTTTCCATTCTCCGACAATGTTTTATGAGGGAAGAAAGAGGAACAGAAAAACCTAAAAATTCAAATATTCTAATGATTCTATATGAAACTACATTTACTTGAACACATTAGAAACAGGATTGATGCCACACATACATCAATGACGAGTACATTAAAAATAATGGATATTCTTCATATTAACAGGTTAGAGAAGCAAAAGATAAAATGTGCTAATTTCAATGAGAGAAGTCAGATTAACTCATTAAATCAGTTCCTTATTCCATAGCTTCTGTTTCTGCAGTTTCAATAACTCAGTCATTCACTGCCTGAAAATGTTAACTTTCAGAAATAAGCTTATAAATTAAAAGAAAATCGTTTGCTGTTCCAAGAGTGTAATGGTATCTACCACACTCCATGTATAAATCATATCTCTGTTCAGAAAATGCATCAAGTTCAATAGCCCATTGGTCACTTAGCAACCACCTTAGTTATCAGATCTAGTACAATGGTGCTTATGTTCAAGTATCCTTTATTTTAATCAATAATGCACCAAAGTATTAGAGCGCTGATGATATATATCTATATCTACCTATCAACTAATCAGCCAATAGATATAAAGATAGACGATAGATAGATACTAGATAGATAGATAGATAGATAGATAGATAGATAGATAGATAGATAGATAGACAGATAGATAGGGCAAAGATGAAAGACAAAAAGGTTCACAGCGCTCACCTTGGGTGACTCAGAACCTCCTGTAACTTGGGTGCCAGGTAATCTGATGTTCTTTTCTGCCTCTGTAGACAAGCATCCACATGTGGCATACCCTCACACAGACATACATATACATATACATCTTTTTAAAAACGACACAAATGCCATTAAGTTGTTCCTGAAATTTATTTGTTTATAAGAACACAAATACTGGCATCAATCATTAAATCCTTAAACTTGTTTATAACTATTATAAAGTCAAATGGCTAAAGCTTGCCCAGTGAAAAGTTTTGGTTTTATCAATGTTTTTTACTTCTCATATAAATTAAAATTTTCACAACCAAATCAAGATGGAAGACTAACATCTCACTAACATTCTCTTGTTTCACTCTGTTGCCCTTTATTGTAAAGGCTTCTCTCCCTATAAAATTGAGAACTACCAATACGAAGAAGAAAATAGTGTTTTTTCTTTAAGAAGATTAGAAATGTCTTTCATCACAGTGTATGCTTCTGTTTTCTCCGTGTCTGTGGTGTGTGAGCAATATAGCTTACATTATAACTGTTACACACTTGGATGCCGACACTTTTGTAAAGGTTTGTCAGAGAACTCTCTTCTGCTGCAAAGTACTAATGTCAGCATTCTGAACATATAGGTTCTGGGTCTGGGAGCAACTTTTAGAACTTCTAGAGGAGACTTGTGCCACCAAACCACTCAACATCAGCTTCTTCCTTCTGCTCCTAAACACCAACTAGTGAAGAGAGTGAATAACAGGACATAATTCTCCCATGGTGGGGTTAGGGCCAACTTTGGAGAATCAACTGGAAATAAATCACTAGCGGGGGAAATAGCTGCAACACTTACTTGCATGGTATACCTTTACTGGAAGGATGAAAAGACTATTGACATAAGCCTAGTATAGTCACATTCCCTAAATCTAGACAAAATCAAAACTCTAGGGCTGGAGAGATGGCTCAGAGGTTAAAAGCACTGGCTGCTCTTCCAGAGGTCCTGAGTTCAATTCCCAGCAACCACATGGTGGCTCACAACCATCTGTAATGAGATCTGGCGCCCTCTTCTGGTATTCAAGCATACATGGAAGGAATGTTGTATACATAATAAATAAATAAATCTTTAAAAAAAAAAGACCAAAACTCTATATCACACTTTCAGTTCCCAAGCCTCCTTTTAAATCTTTTGTTCCAGTCTCAATTCCTAAGGAAGGAGGTAGGGAAGGAAACAGAAAACATGTCATGAGAATGGGAAGAGACTTTTAGGGTAGAAGCTAGGAGGTAGGGCACTGAGAATAGATGAACCAGAAAGAGGCTGAAGAGAATCAACTGAGACAAAGGATGCATAATGATACCACAATGAGATCTGCTACATTACGTGCTTATTTTAAAAATAAATTAAAAAGAAGTATAAATTAAATGACCATGGTTAATAGGAAATGCTAGGGTTGTCTCATTAAAACTAAGGTCAAGGTAAGAGCACAGACATTATGGGATACTTTTGGCTATATTGCTTAAAACCAATCATGGGAAAAAACAGTTAAAACTCTTTTGACACTAATATAATTTATATTGTATACACTTAATGATATCAATAGAAACTATGCTCCAGTAAAAGATTCCTGAATTAGCCTAGAAGACATAATTCAAACTTTAGTCTTTTAATGGCCAAACTGTTTGTCACAACAGCAAACACCTAATAAGACGCACAAAATATTACAAACCATCAACTTCTGTGATTCAGATAAAAAAACGTCACTCTTGAAGTTAGTATGCTGAATATCTAGTCCTGAGCTTTTATATGTAGTAATCAAGAGGAGTTGAATATATTGTGAGGGTTCTAGTATAATCAATGGATCTGATACAGATTCCCAATTTGATGGTAGTATTAGGACATATTTGAAACTTTCAGAGATGGGGCTTCTTGGAGAAAGCAGTCACTGAAGGTCTCTTCTTGACAATACTTTACTCCTTCCAAGCTGCCATGAGTCGGTCGCTGTGCTCTCCTATGTGCTCAGCAGCTGCCATGAGTCGGTCGCTGTGCTCTCCTATGTGCTCAGCAGCTGCCATGAGTCGGTCGCTGTGCTCTCCTATGTGCTCAGCAGCTGCCATGAGTCGGTCGCTGTGCTCTCCTATGTGCTCCGCAGCATGAAGAGCTGGCACTACACAATCCAGGGACAAAGGAGCCAGTTTTACATGACCTCAGGCCTCTGAAACCCAGATCCAAAGTAGAACTACTTTGTAATATTACGTGCATATTATTAGGTACCTGCTAGCATGACCTTTTCCTGGCTAATTTAAAATCATCTATGGCTAAATTAAGACATAACTCCATGAAAACTTTCTCAATGTTTCCCTGCTTTCTCCTGCCTTCGAGGCTGATACTTTTGACCTCCATGCACCCGTGCTTTTTTTTTTTTTACCATCATGCCACATGAATGGCATTTTAAGTGTCTCGATGTTTGGATTTCACTCAAAGTAAATAATAAATTCATAGAACATAAATCCACTATTGTTGTCTCTCTCCCTATACCTAGCACAAGATTATAGATACAACTGAAGATAGTAAGTCAGTTGTGAGAACAGATATTATAGTTCCTCCATTATGACTTTGAAGCTGAAACTGAATAGTGTATGGTCATGTCGAGAACTGAGCCTTACTTCTCTAAATCCTGAACCAAAAAGAGAGTATGTAATAAACCTGGTTTCCCTTAAGTATTTCTCAAATGGATTAATTTTTAGTATCTACATGTGGCATATAATTCTGAAAACTCCATCTAAAACTATTTGAAACAGAAACCAAGAAGTAAGTTGTTTTACCTTCATCAATAACACATTTCTATTACTAAAATCTAACTCATAATGTGTGTTCTCTGCACTAGAAAGCAATGAGAATATATCATTTTATTGGCAGAGTCTCAAGAATTTTCAGGTGATCTTGACAATGTGATACCATGATTTTTACCTCTGTAGAGTTTAGGCAACTTTTTTCCTATTTTACAATCTAGAATTTACCTCTCTGAGAACTAAAAATAAGCAAGAATTAAAAATGACTACTGAAGTCAGTGTCAACTAACATTTGAACATCTGTAGGAATAACTCATTTTACTATGCCTCATAAAGAGTCAACCCTTGTGTATGGGTGATTTTTCAGTTCCTATATTCTTAATCATGTAATTAAGAAGAAATTATTTGAGTCAATAAATACTTCTCTGATTATCTATTTTTGTGGCTACCCACAAAATATGACTTCATCATATATTTCATAAAGATCATTACATTCTGTAGTAAATAATCTATGAGAAAATAGAAATCTCACAATAATTACTAGCAGCAATATTTTCATAAACTTCCCAAATATCTGAAAATTGATTTATTAATTTTCACATATATCAACAATTTATATATACACTTTTCTGTTTTAAGATGAATAAAAAACCTCCAACTCTCAACAATATGGTGACCTGCACAAGAGCTGTGAAATGTCATACCAACTGCTATGCAAACACGGATGAGAAAAGGCTCCCAAGACCATATCCTAGGTTGAAGAGCTTTGACTTTGTGTAATCAATGATGGATGAGAGGAGGGGAGTCAGTTTTCTTCAGAGTCAAGCACCCAATAAGTGTCCCAAGCCTAAGTCGTCAATCCCAAACCTATATATGTACAAAAATTATAGAAATGGACAAACTCACATGTATTTGTGAAAAGGATATGAGACTCTGAAGGGGTTAGAAGGTGAGAGGGTCAAATAGAAATGCTACAAATGTTGTGGACATAAAACTCAGAAAGAAACAATGCATGCATTTAAAAAAGTTAGTTTCTAGAACTTCTCCAACCCAGCCAGAAGTCTCACTTCCTTTTCTGGGTCTAGCCTGGTGAGTCTTCCTGATCTCCCATTCCAGATCTTACAAGTATGTTACACAGCCATATTACAGAGACATTGTTATAATAAATACAGTACTGGATCAGAAACAAACATGTAGACTAATGGAAAAACTTGAGTACCCAAGCATGACTACTCTTAATGTCATCCCCAACATACCAAAACCATAAGATGAAGAAAAGAATGGTTTTCTGCTGTGGGACAATGGTCTGTACCCTGTCAATTGTATTTTAATAAAACACTGATTGGCCAGTAGCCAGGCAGGAAGTATAGGTGGGAAAACTAGGCAAGAAGTATAGGCGGGGCAATGAGAACAGAAGAATTCTGGGAGGAGGAAAGATTTAGTCTGCAGAAGTCATTAGACACAGAGGAAGCAAGATGTGTCTGCCTTGCTGAAAAAGGTACCAAGCCACATGGCTAACCCAAACAAGAATTATGGGCTAATAGAAGTAATAAGAGTTAATAAGAAGCCTGAGCTAATAGGGCAACGAGTTTATAACTAATGTAGACCTTTGTGTGATTCTTTGGGACTTAACGGCTACGAAACTGGGTGGAACAGAAACCATAGTCAACACTTTTCAACAAATAGTCCTTGAAAAGCTGAATTTTCACATGAAGAAGAATGAAAAGAGACCTGAACCCATCACCTTATCAAATAAGTAAATACAAATGGGTTAAACACCTGAATATAAAACCTGAAGTACAGAAAGTACTAGAAGAAAACATAGGCAATGCCCTACATGTTACAAATGTATTAAGGATGTTTGGAATAGAACCCGTTTGCCCAAGAACTAAGTCCAATAATGGGTATTGGGGACTTTATAAAACTAAAAACTTCTACATAGTTTTAACAAAAGTGCAGAGAAAGCCCATGAAGTGGGAAAGAATTTGTCAGCTATACATCTGATAGACAATGTGTATTCAGAACATGTCAAAAACTCAAAAAGGAATGAATAAAAAATGTAAAAGGCTTTAAGACCTATACTGAGAGATCTCAAAGGGAGAAAAATTGTCTAAGATATATCTCAAAAAAATGTTCATGGTTCCTAGCAAATCAAACAGCTGAGTTTCATCTTACTCCAGTCAGTATGACAAAGGTCAGCGAAACACCACTAGAAATGATGGAGGGGTTTTAGGGAAAAGGGACCTTCATTCACTGTTGGTAGACTACACAGTGGTATAGCTATTTGTGGAAACTCCTGTGATAAGTTCTTTAAAAAAAAATCTAAAATTAAATCTTACCTATAACCCAGCTATATCATTCTTTTGTGTGTGCCCAGGGGATGGTACATCTTTTCCAGAGATAAGACACTTGACCTCCACAGATACTTGCACAGTCATGATCATTTGCTGCTTCACTCAAGATAGACAGGAAAAAGAAATAGCATAAATGTCCTTCATTTGATAAATGGATAATAAAAATATGATATATATATATATAACCATAGAATGTTATTCATCTGTAAAGAAAATGAAATCATGAATTTCACAAGTATAAATGGATGGAATTTAGCAAAGATTATATTGAGTGAAGTAACCCAGACTCATAAAGACAAACATTGCACATTCTCTCTCATTCTAAGCCCCTAGCTCCAAATCTTCAGATGTGAATTTATATTCTGAAGTAACTTTAGAAGACATAAAAAAAAGTGAAAGGAGGACAATTGCTGGGGTAAGCTGTAGAAGATCCGCAGAGGGGGTGAAGCAGGGTATAAGTGATCTGATTCTGGAAATAGGGAAAGGGGGAGGACTCTAATTATGGAGGGGAGACAGATATAAATAAAGGAGAAGGAGAAAAGAGGCCAAAATAATAGTAAGGATATCTAAATTAGTCATACTGAGCCATACTACTATTTACCTAAAAAGTTATTCCTGTGCCTAGCCTGTGTAACATGAGGGCCTGCTTGTTGGGGTTTCTGTCCTGCCCAGTTCCCAAAGAAATCACACAGAGGTCTATATTAATGATAGACTGATTGGCCCATTAGCTCAGGCTTCTTATTAACTTTTATAACTTATATTAACCCATTATTCTTATCTATGTTAGCCACATGGCTCAGTACCTTTTTCAGCGGGGCAGGTCACATCTTCCTTCTTCGGTGTCTGGGCAGGACTGGGGAGGAATGGGCTTCCTCCTTCCCAGAATTCTCCTGTTCTCATTGACCTGCCTCTACTTCCTGTCTGGTTGTCCCACCTATACTTCCTGCCTGGCTACTGGCCAATCATCATTTATTTAAAACATAATTGACAGAATATAGACAATTGTCTCGCACCAAGTTCATATAAATATGAAAACATAGTTTAAATAAAACTTTGTCATCTGGACTGACAATGTTTTCTCCAAGAGGCAAAAATCTCCCTAACAAAGCCCTACAGCAAGGTGTGAAAAGCCCTATTTTGAGTTATTTGTCAGGGTTGTCCAAAAGACCCCCACCCCAAACAACAAGTTATTGATACTGCTTTTGGTTTGTCCTCTGAGGTGGAATACAACTCCTTCTTTCTGATGTTAACAGCAATTGAGACAAAGGACTCAAGGACCTGTGAGCTTAAACTGACCTTAAAGTCTCCTCCCTGAGGAACAGCTTTCATAGGACCATTACATTATAACACTATGGGTAGAGTAGTGGCACATACACCCTCATAGTAACCAGAAACTTTCTTATTGAACTTAAGATCTGCTCAACAAGAGGAAAACCATGCCTGGTACTGGAAACCTAGCCGACTATCTAGGGCTAGTGGAATCATGGATCTTGGAGGAGAATTTACACCTACCCCTTTACTAAGCAAGCACAATCTCTAACTACATCCTAAATATTTGTTCTTATAGCCACAAATAAGTGTAGACCTCAACACTCATCAAAAAAAAAAAAAAAAAAAAAAGAAAAGAAAAAACCTTCTCTTTACAACAGAGGAAGTCCATTATAGAAAACCGTAGCCAATCAAAATGCAGAGTTGTAGAGCCTGGTACAAATGGATGCACCTACAAAACTCCCACACCTGACACTCAGGGAACAGTGTGGAAGATGGGACAGGAAAGCCGTAAGAGCCAGAGCATTAGGATGTTTGCTGTGATGTTGTGTCTTCAAGGGATGTCAGAAGCTACACCCATAAAAGGCTCACCACTGTGACTGCACAAACATGAGCGGAAAAAGGACATAGATAGATCCACCAAGTGGATAAAAGGAAAGACCACATCCTGAACCCTGCACAAATTACTGTAGAAGCCAATGAATGCTGGTAGTGGGAGATTCAGTTTTTCCCAAGGAAGAGCACACCCGACTGGTTATCCAACACCAAGCTGTCAGTCATGAATTGTCATCAGCTGGCTGGGAGTTTCCACACAGCTTCCCTAGTTCTCTCATTTTCACTTTACCCTTAGAACCTTGAATCTCTATCATGTGTCAGTGCATTCACTTATTTTGAATATTCTTATGAAGGATGCATACTTTTGACATTAAATTTTATCTAAATAAGATGAACATGTGGGTCTCTTTCGAAGAACTTATCTGATGGGAAATTTGTAGTTGATCATGGCTGAATTTATTTTTATTATATTTTGGACTTCTCTGAACATGTAAAAACAATGTAAAGGATTGAACCAAACTTGTTTCTTGTAATTAAGAACCATAGAGTAGTAATGGTCTCTGCAGAAAGTTTTAAATGTTTACAGAAACAGTAATGCCTATTGAGGTGGGAGTATTAAGGGAAGCCTGGGGTACTACTATGCTGCTATAAAACAAGGTTACCAAAATTATACAGATATTCTGTACAAAAATGTGACTCCTGCTTAATAGATTTGGCCACTAATTCTTAGCTCTGTGTTTATTGAGTCTTTTCATCACGGACTGAAACTCACAGACTTCATTACCATCTAAGGTTGGTGAGTTGCAGTTCAGCCAGAGCTATGCGGTGAAACTCTGTCTTAAAAATATTAAACTTTTTAAAATTTGCAGACAGTTCTTGACTCATACTGAGTTTAAGAATCATTAAATCTGAGGATAAAGACATTGTCAAAGCCCGTCACCTGCCCATCTCCATAAATTTAGAAATGCAATGTTACAGGACACTATCTAGAGAGTGTCCCTTCGTGATTGTGTGGCTGATGCTCCTGCCTGAAAGACAGGCATTGAGATGCCGTTAAGATGAGAAAAGATGAAGATTAAGGTTCCCAAGTATAGAGTCTATCAAATTTATTTCATACTTATGCTCCAGTAAGTCCTTTCTGTGATGTGGCATCTCTTTCAAGCAGAAGAAACAAGAACCAATGAGGGAGGGGGGAGTATTTTAGAATTACATCCAGGGGCTGAACACATAATTCAGCTTTAAAAGCATGTTTTGCCCTTGAAGAGGACCAGAATTTGGTTCCCAGGACTCAAGTCCTGTAGCTCAAAGCCAGCTGTCACTCCAGTTCTGGGGAACTCAAGGCACTCGCCTGAATTCCAGGGCACCTGCACTCACTTGTACACAGCATATTACTTTTTAAAATACCTTCATCTAATTGAAAATGAATTATTAAAGTAAATATTACTTAAAATGCATTTTCTTACATCTAATATTTGTTTATATTTACGTAGGATTAGATTACTATATAGATCTCTTCAAATCAATATACAAAATATTAATAAATGTATATGCATGATGTATAAATTATATCTGTTTGGGGCATATATATGTGTAGGCATTTACAAGTATCTAGTTGAAAATTCAGAGCAGATATGTAAATACATAAACTAAAACTCTTTTAGCTTAAACGTCTCATGTCTAACTTGTCATATGTTTTTGCTTTTTTGCACTTCCCCTTCAACATTTCAATTTGCTCTGGATTTTACTATGCAAAACTTTCCCCTGACTTTTCTTAGCCTGCCCCATGTGATTAATGGGGTTCCTTTCATTTATGATGTCACAACAGTCTCAGATTCAGAGACGTGGTACATATTCCAGACTTCTGCTTTTCCACTTAGCTGAAGCCAAAATACACGAGGTAGTATTTAAACACAGCTATGGGGAGCATTCCTATTAGGTCAGAGAGCAGGAAGAGGAGGCTTAGCGTGGAATTCATCAGTTGGAGCTATAAAGCTCCAAGTAAGGTTTTGTGATTTCTGCATACTTAGGCCCAAGTAGGTCTGACAGAAAGCCACAGAGCACACATTTCCTGTCTAAGGCAATACTGGACCAGGCTCAAGAAGCTCTGTGTTGCACTATTTCCAGACTTTAGCTAGGACCAAATCTCATTTCACCAGTGCCTTCCAAGTTTGATTCCTAGACTGTAAAATGCCAGAGAAGTTGGATTGATGGATTAATTTATAGTTTACTGCTGAAAAATTCAAGCACTCTTTCACCTAGGCAAGAAACACACAGGCTCATGGTTTAAATGTAATAAGCATTGTTTCCTGAAATCTGTCTTGTACCTGTTTTTGCAAGAAAGAAAACCACCTTAGTTAAATATGAAGCCTGTCCCTGGGAAATATGATTTTAACATCCCTATAAGGAAACTCAAGCCAAATTGTAACTTAGTCACTGGGAGCCAGGAAAGGCCTTTTAGCATTTTGGAAACTCCTCCACAGAAAATATGACTCAACACAATTTTAGAAAACATGGTGGCCACTTACTGGCTGTGATGAGGATGATCTCAAAGTCAATCTAATGACTTTAAAGGAACAAGTCATAAAGTAAGAGGTGCTTAAGATGACCACAGTTAGTCATGAAAGTATTTTCTGACCTATGACATATTGATGTGATTTTAAATTGTCTACTGACAGCTGAATTTCTTTATACATATGGTTTTCAGGCCTTTAGCATAAAAGAAATTTATCTGCGAAGGTGTTTTACTTAATACCTTGGGGAATTCTTTGTTTTAAGATTGACCATGACCATAACGAACATGGGGAAGAGTAGGTGTGTTCCTGCTCATAACTCTTAGTTCCTGGCCTGTCAAGAAAGGAAGTCAGGGCTGGAACTCAAGGCAGGAACCTGGAGGCAGAAGTTGAAGCAGAAGCAATGGAGGAAGGCTGCTCACTGGCTTCTTCCATTCTGCCTTACTCACTCTTTCTTCTAGCACCCAGGATTGGCACCACCCACAATGATCTGAGTCTGCCCACATCAATCAGTAATTAAGAAATATCCCTATGTGTTTGCCTACATGCAATCTTATGGAAGCCTTTTCTCAATTGAGTGTCTCTCTTCCCAAGACACTCTAGGCTGTGTCAGGCTGATATGAACCTAACCAACACAAGAGGTGGACAATTGACTCCTTGTCAATTTGACACTAATGCAACACTAGTTAACAGTTATATTTCCTTTTCCGTTCACCCCAGCTCCCAAATTAATATCATAACATAGATAGTGTAATTTAAAGCTTTCTTAGTCTTTAAATTTTCATTTCCTTAAAAACCCAGTCTTTTAAAAATATCTAAAGTTCAAGCCTCTCTAAAATACAACATCAGAAATGCTTCCCAGCAGAGGTGCTTCACTAGGTTAGCCACCATGTGTTTCCTATGAATTATTTAAAAACCTAAGTAGAAATTATAACCACTTGTTGTTGGTTGTTTTTTTTTTTTTTACTCTTTTAATTCTTTTTTTGGGGGGGGTCTGCTTCCCAGCTCTCAAATAAACCACACACAGACGCTTATCATTACTTGTAAATGTCTGGCCTTAGCTTGACTCATTTCTAGCCAGCAGAAAGGAGGGAGAGTATGAGCAAGGAAGTCAAGACCATGAAGGAGTTCATGTGCCTGAGCCAATGGGAGCTCACCAACTCCAACTGGACTGCAAATGAACAAGCATGGGATCAAACTGGACCCTCTGAATGTGGTTAACAGTTGGGGAAGACTGAGGGGCCAATGACAATGGCACTGGGATTTGTCTCTACTGCATGTACTGGCTTTTTGGGATCCTATTCTCTTTGGATGTATACCTTGCTCAACCTGGATGTAGTGGCCTTGGACGTTCCACAGGGCAGGGTGCCATGCCCTCTCTTAAAATTGGAGGGAAGTTGGGGTTAGGGTATGTGGAGGGAGTGTGAGGGAAGTGGGAGGAGGGGAGGAAGTGAGAATTTGGTTTGGTATTTTTTTTAAGTAGTAAAATTAAATAATAATAAAAAATAAAGTAAAAATAATAAAAAATAAAATAAAATTTGTTTGTTTTGGTATTATACACTTTTCCTTTGGTTCCAAATATATATAATAATGTTTAGTAAAGAATCACATATCTATTTAAAATGATTAGACTTTGCTAAAACAGAAAGCATCAAAAATACTTTAAATATCTATGAAATTTCACCATGAAATATATGGTGAAATGACAGGGGTACATGGATGTGAGGATTGAAAATAAGTTCACAGATTGTTTCCACTGTCAGGTTTATCCTATATGAATGTGTGGGAATCCAGAGTTAGCATCCAGGAGGGCTCCAAGTTCTTACATGAGGGAATAAGAACAAGATATCCTTCCACGTCAACGACAGGAATGGAATGATTCAGAAGCAGCTCAAGTCCGGACATTCCTCCTAACCAAATCACCAACCAGGAACACTCAATGAGGGAAGCAGAGAGTACTTGAATGGCTTACAAAGGAACTTACTGTGACAACCTTATCTTAGTGGCATGAATAAGCTGTCACTGACAACCAGTCAAGATGATTGTGCAACGTGCTTATACACTAGAGAGCATTTAATGTCACATCAACCCATTGCATATATTATGAGACTCACAATGTTTGTCTTAGCAGTTTCCTGTCTGTTGTTGAATGGTGTCCTGGTAGGAGAAGCACATGAACATTCCAGTCCTAACACTGCTAGTTCTTTATTCAGAGTCTAAGGCAGGTGCATAGTCAGATGTCTGTGTTTTAACTCCACGCAAGGCTGCGCAAGCAAATCAGTTCCTCAGTTTTATGACATGAACTATATTTTGGATTTAATCATGAGCCAGATAATGAGTTTCTTGAAACATTGATTAGGCTATGGACTGTTGAAAGAATAAAATGTGGAAAATGATTCATGATGTTGACTTCCACGCCCCAAAAGTGTTAGCAGCCTCCCTTTCTTAAGATCAGCATAAGGAACCGTTACCTATTTCATTCACAACAACCCAAATTTTGCTATTTAAAAGTGAAAGGATTCTAAATGGAATCATTTTGTTTCATCTCACTGGGTTCTGATTTAGTCTTTCTATGCATTTCCAAGATGTTCCTATACCAAATTTTATCTATTAGACTTTTACTAATATACCAGACTATACCAGAAGCAGTGCCAGATAACCCAAACTTCAGGAGCTCAAGGATTTTATTAAACTAAGTCTACACTGTTAGTCATTTAGTCCTTGGGTGTGTCTCTTTTTTAAGTCCTTTTTAAAGGGCAGTTGGAAGTTCACAGCAAAATTGAGAAGGAACAGAGATTTCTATATAAACTCTGTTGCATGTGGACATAGATCCCACTTTGGTGTCTCAAAACAAACATATCAAGTTTTGGTTATTGTATTACTGACGTTAGCGTCTTTGTAGCAACTGTGCCATACCTAGTCAGCGGCTGTTTCTTCTCTTTCATTACTGTCTAGCTTTCATGGTCTTTGAAGCATTGATTTCTGCTGCAGAGATTTACCTGTTCTAGATTTTCTGAGTATAATTCCTGACCCAGGTCCCATCCAGTATCTTCTTCAAAGATTAATAGATTCTCCCAGTAAGAACAGTATATGATACCTTTGTTTTCTATTTCTGTGTTATAGTCACCCCACATTATAGGTATAGACAGACAGACAGACAGACAGACACACACACACACACACACACACACACTGAGTACACATACATGCACACACAATCAGGAGATTGGGAGAAGAAGAAAGAAAGTATGAAAATGCAAATTATGAGTCTTCCATTAATGCATCAAAAATCAGAATTAGAAGACGAAGATGAGTGCCCTTCTCATCTTCAGACTTTTGTCTCCAAACTCATCTAGGCTGCTGTCAGAAAGGACAGTCCAGCCTCTTGCAGGCTGTCAGCTGGAGGTCAGGACCAGCTCCCTCCCCTGAACTCCTCTCTAAGGACACTTCCTCTCCCAATAGCCTGCTTGTTCAAACAAGGACAATCTTTTTCACTAAAGTCTGCTAATGTGAAATTTCATGGAATGTCATTTCATCAGAAAGATATCTGGCTCTCTTCATGGCCTCTGGTCTGTTACACCAAGTGTGTCTGCCACACGGTTTGGTTCTTCGGAGGAAATGGTGAATAGTCACTGTTTGTTGGAGAGGAACTAGAATGAGGCTTCAAGGCTGCCTCAGTGAACTGCAACCGGACATTCTTGAATGTGCTTTGAAAACTGTTGTTCTGTGTATTGACACAGCACTTCCAGGGTTGTGATGGCTTCAACATTGTCAGGGCTCTTACTTCTTGTGTTGTAACAAATACTGAAACACCATTCACTACCACTTTCACACTTGGATGTTTTCTGAGTAGTTTATACGGAGACACTGATATTCTCTTTAATCAACTGTTTAGCTTTATGTCAAAAAGATCGTCAAATGTTCAAAAGGCATGAGAATTACATAATTAAACCTATAACCCATCTGTCCATCAATTATCAATATTCTGTACTTCTCGTTTCATCTAACCCTCTGATATTTTTGTAATATTTTGAAACAAATTCTTACTGCAAGAGGATATCGACTCTCAATATTTGAATGTAATTTTGAGAAACAAGAATATTTACACAATATTATCACAATTCTATTATCATAGCAACAAATTACTAATAATCTAGCAATTTATCTAAATTCCTCTCCATTCTCTTCATTTGCATATTCAAAAGGGATGCATATGTTCATTGATATAATTTTCTCATACTTATAAACATTCTTTTTGCCATGGATTTTTTCATCTTGGTCTCCAGTAGGGCTTCTGATTCTTATTCGGATAATTGTATTTTCATGGAGTCACTTAGCATGACCCTCTCTCATGTTCCCTGGAAACTTTGACAGAGGCTTGATTATATCCACATGGAATATTTTAACTAAAATACTTAGCATGCAATGTTGTTTACTTCTGATTACTTCAGATTGGGAAGTACTAAGTACACGAATATTTACTTAGAAAGTGATACTAAAATGCAGGAGTATTTGGCTGCAGACAACTTAATTCTTGGCATGGATTTCTATCATGCCTCTTTATTGTTTAGAAGCTATAGATTGTTATTGTAAAGATTCATCATACCCTTTGCTATTTGTGCTGGATAGTTTTGTGTCAACTATATGCAAGTTAAAGTCATCTGAGAAGAAGGAACTCAATTAAGAAAATGCTAACATAAGGTCTGGCTGTAGGGCATGTTCTTAATTAGTGATTGATGGGGAAGATCCAGCCAATTGTCAGTAGTGCCATCCCTGGACTTGTGGTCATGGGTTCTATGAAAAATCAGCCTGATAAAACCATGGTGAGCAAGTTAGTAAGCAGCACCTCTCCATGGCCCCTGCATCAGCTCCTGCCTCCAGGTTCCTGTTCTCTTTGAGTTCCTGTCCTGACTTCTTTCAAAGATGGACTGCAATGTGTAATGTTAATCAAATAAACCCTTTCCTCCCCAACTTGTGTTGGCCATGGTGTTCCATCATAGCAATAGAAACCTAATATCTAAAACATTATTTTAAAAGACAGATTTTGAATTCTTATATTTATCTTACTTTATTTAAAATAGTATTTAAATTTTCCGAAATTTAACTCTTTGTCTGGTTTGTAATGTGTTCACATACACAAAGAAAAGGATAATATATGATTCTTTCTTTATCATTATTCAAGGTCAGTATTTGAGAGCAAGGCATATTTTATAAATGTCCATAAATAATTTTAGTGGCTAAAATATTATATTTAATTGACAAATAACACTGTATGTGCTTATGAGACAAATTAAGGATCGATGAAACCAGGTTAATTAACATGTCTATCATCTCGTGAACTATGCAAATTTTATGGTGAAATACTTAAAATCTTTTTTCTTTTTTCATTTAATTCCTTTTCTAAGACAGTTTCGTGTAATGCAGTATGATCTCAAACTCACTATATAACTAAAGATGAGTTGAGTTTTTATGTTAATTTATTTTTTGTTTCAGTGACTATGTGTTTAATTACATTGCATTATTGCACATGTGTATGTGTGTGTGCAAGTGTGCACACCCATATGGGCACATAAAGAGGCCAGAGGATATTTTCAGGTATGAAGTGGGGTCTTTGATTAACTTGGAGCTCAGTGTTTTAGCTACACTGACTAGTCACTGAGTTCCTAAGATCTTCCTATATTCATACCTGGCATTTATGTGGTACTTGGGATTTGAATTCAGATCCTCATGTGTGCATAGAAAGAGACCTTACTTGAGCCATGTCCCCATCATGAGCTCGAATTATCTGGTCCTCTTATCGCCACCAAAATTTTGAGTGCTAGGATTATACGTATACTATAACACTAGGTTTATGCAGCCCCGAGGCTAAAACAAGAGGCCTGTAAACTCCAGGAAAGCGCTCTACCAAATGAGCTACATCTTCATCTGTCTTTCCTTTTCAATTTCAGAATTAGTTTACAAATTTCTATAGTTTTCTAATTGAGGAAATATCTCAGACTCAACTTCTACATTCTGCTCCCCATATCTGTAGGGGCTCCCACTATGAAATTTTTGGTAGAAAATAATATCCTGAAAACACAGTCTGGAAGTTAGTGGTACTTTACAGCTTTTCACAATGGGAAAATTATACAATAAGTAGGGTGCATGTAGAAAAACACAAGTAGGAATAAATATGCCATGAATGTGTATATGCATGCACATACACATGCCCATAGTTTAGGAATTACTGTAGTACATAGATAAATGACTATACTAGTATTGTGGTCCTCTGAAGAACACTCTGAATTATAAGGACAACTTTGAATTTGCAAGTAGGGAAAGGTATTATTTTAATTCTTGTTGGTTGATAACATAGAAGCCCAAGGATTAATTTTTTAAGATAAAAATCTCTCCAGATGCTGATTAGATTATACAGATGTCCTTAGAGATTTTCATTTTCTATATGTCAACACTGAGTGATCCATTCCAAGAAGTTCCATTGTTCATGGCTCCCCAGTGAATATATAAACATCCTGCAAGTGGCGTGACCCTACACATTGCAAACACGTGGATGAAACAACTAACCAAGGGGCGGCTATGTCCTGACTCACTGCTTAGTTGTAATTTATTACCAGTGGCAAATGTTGATCACCATGTGCATAAGGAACAATTAAACTAAAGAGAGTTTCATCATTTAAATGAATCGTGAGGTATTGGGGCAAATATTTCTGACTGTAACTAAAAGTGGTAAGGCTGTAAATTGAAAAACTCTGTAGCTTCTGTTGTGCTTCTTTAATTTCATATTTCCTATGTTCACTAATTGGTCATGAACCTGTAAGTAGCTAGAGAATTTTATCTTTGGAATTTAACTATGACACCAAAAGTAGTAAGTTCAGTCACATATTTTTGATGGCTGATTTGTTCATCTCATTAATAGCTAATAGAAATTAAGTGTGTAAGTGCCTTGACCAAGAGATGGCTGTGGAAGAGATGTCTAGAAAGTGGATAATGAAGGGAAAGGTACAAGAAAGCAAACACACTGTCTGGAAAAGCAACAGTCTTGTCAATCACTTAATGTGTGTTTTGAGGATTGCTCAGTGTTTATTAATTCATTCTCATTAAATCCTCTGGGACAGATATGAATTTACTCCATATTTTAAGGATAAGGGAAACATTTATAGAGAGTTTGTGATGATTCAAAGTGAAACATAGTTTCTTAATATGCATCTTGAGTTATTATGCTAAGCTACATTCAAGGCCCTTGGAGACAATCAATTGGATTAAGCAACTATACTGCTTTGTGCTTTAGCAGTGCAATTGAACTCATGAAGGCTAAAAAAATGTTCACACAAGGAAGAACTAGGGTCTGATTGAAGAGTTATGCTTCTTCTGAGTCAAAGAACAGAGGCAGTGTTCAGGAAATATTTCTAATAGAAAGCACGAAATTGGTTTTAATACAAAAAAAACCAGTTTCTTCAGGATTTATATGGTAGGTAATCTCTTATTCTATTTACTCTCCATATGTTGTAAGGAGGCTGCTTTTTTGTTTCCAGCTGCTCAGCCCTGAAATAATCACACAGAAACTATATGATTTAAATCACTGCTTGGCCTATTAGCTCTAGCTTCTTATTTGCTAACTCTTAGATCTTAATTTAACCAAATCCTATTAATCTCTGCATCACTATGAGATAGTGGCCTACCAGAAATGTTTCAGCATGTCTGTCTCCACTTGCAGCTTCATGGCTTCTTGACTCCACCTTCTTCCTTCCAGCTTTCAGTTTAGTTTTCCCTGCCTAGCTCTGTTCCACTATAGCTCTGCTATAGGTCCAAAGCAGTTTCTTTATTCATTAATGGTAATCATATCATACAGAAGGGAATCCCACATCACCTCCCCTTTTTGGTTTAAATAAAAGAGAAATGTTTTAACTTTAGCATAGTAAAATTACATATCTTTTATCATAACTAAGGAAAACTATATCTATTCTTCAACTCCATCAAAGACTCCAGAAGGATATAATATTAATTAAGTAAGCAGGAAGTACATTGTAAACAACTTCCAAAACTCTAGATTTGACAGAGAGATCTCACTGCCTGGACAGTCACCCAAAATTCTTCTGTACCATTGGGGCATCTATCTTCAGCCTACAGGCCCATAGTATTCAGCAGATTTTTTTTGAAGCAGGAAATTTCAGTCACTTTCTTCTGTGTCCTGCAAAATATCTTTCATGAAGCAGAACCTCAAAGGACCATCTTACCTTTAGACAAGTTCAGCAGTCATTTCCCTGTGGGTCCTGCATTTCCAGTTCACATAACATACCATCAAGCAGTCCAAGCAAGAGCAGTTTCTTGCCCAAATGGCTAACAAACTCTATAAGGAGCCTCTTCAATGCCCATCTTCCTCTTGAAGTAGATTGGCGCTGCCAGGAGCAGATGTGTGTCATTGTCAAGAAAAGTCCTAAATTATTAAAAAAAATTTAAATGCCATATTTTGTAGTCTTTGAAAGGTTTGAAGAATACCTATCAATCTGAAATACATCTCTGTACATCTAGAAAATCTAACTAACATGACTACAAACTTGACTATTATAGATGACTAGTAACTTAAATTTCTTAATTATACATTACAGTTTTAAATGAGTCAGACATACACAATACCTTAATCAAGAGCAGAAATATACATAAAACAAAATTGATCTTAAATTTTTATCAATAAACCAAGATCTATACCAATGCAAACCTCTATACCATAGCCCACTTTAAATGTAAAGAAACATTTACAAACAATATTTGAGAATATGGGCATAGTTCTCTCCAAACTGCTTCCTGCTGTTTATTGGGCAAAGAAATTTTTGGGAGGTGTTCATGGCAACCTTTCAGGAGGTCTTGGTCTATCAAACCACATTAGTCTGGAAAAATTCCACAGATTCTTATGCTCTGTGGAAACAAAAGAAGAACCTCTTTTCCAAAGCAACAAATTCTTAGACCCATATTTTGAAATCAAGATACCTTTAAAGTATCTATGTTGGCTTGGCTTAGCAGCAGTCTCCAGTATCACATATCACTCTGCAGTCAAAAAATTAAAAGAAAACACAACAGTATACACAATCCAGACTCTCTGCGTATATTCCATATTTATGTTGCTTACTATTTTTTCTTTTACTCTATGACTGTCTGTACTCTGTCTCTTTAAAGGCTTTACCTTTTTATATCATTTACTTATTTTTATAACTCTCTATATCTTTTTTTTCTCCCTATCAAGTTTATATACATTTATCCATCACTGTGACCCATTTAGAGGCCTTTTCCATCTGAATTTGTCTTTATTGTGTATATATAATTATTTTCTGACCAGGAGAGCTTCTTAAAATTCTAAGCACTTCTTTAAAAATCTAAGCTGTGGCATTACTAGGGTATATACGTCTCTGTCTGCTTGCTCTATACAGTCCAACATGGAGGGAGTCCGTTCACTGCCTCTGCAAGTCATGCACACTGCCCCAGTTTCAAGAATGTTGCACCATTAAGCAGTTTGTAACACGCTGCTTACAAACCCCATTTAAATGCTCGGTCTTCTGAAAGAGCCAGAGGTTGTGCTGGCAGCACGGCCCAGAAAGTCAGCATTTCAAAGCCGTGTGGCTTTTTTTTCTGCTACCACTGAATCAGGAAAACCTCTCTTTAAGGAGCTGCAGCATGCTGCCAGCAAACAGCAAGAAGCTGTGTTAAGCTCTGTATTTTTGCGTCTAAAATTTTTTTCAAGGTCTTTCAGGTTTTTAAGTGGATTTAGTTGGCCACATTGGCATGCCAATTTGTTGTAAGGAGGCTGCTTGTTGATTCTCAGCTTCTCAGCCCTGAAATAATCACACAGAAACTAAATTGTTTATATAACTGCTTGGCCTATTAGCTGTAGCTCTTATTTGCTAACTCTTAGATCTTAATTTAATTCATTTCTATTAATCTCTGCTTCACCACAAGGTTGTGGTCTACCAGCAAAGTTTCAGCATTTCAGTCTCTACTGGTGGCTGCATGGCTTCTCCTTGACTCTGCCTTCTTCCTCCAAGCATTCAGTTTAGTTTTTCCTGCCTAGCTAAGTTCTGCCCTGCTATAGGTCCAAAGTAGTTTCTTTATTCATTAATGGTAATCACAGTGTACAGAGGGGAATCCCACATCAACCGTATATTTATTGAGAATCTGCAATATGCAAAGAACCCAGGATGGGATGCTCAAATAGATGTTGGTCTTTAGGGAACAATCAAATGATGATTAAATCAGGTGGAATGATTTGTTATAAAGATAAAGATAGAATACAAATAGCTAGAAAGAATTGCAGAATAAGCACTAAGGCATAAATGCATATTTAGACTGCATCACTGGAAGGAACTAGAGATAGATAAACTCATGGATACTATAACACCCCTCTGTATCCTGTTATAGTCAGCTCTTCTAGGAAATACCTAATTGGTTTGAATTTATGGCATATATATTGCTGTGCTTGGAAATACTTCCCACGTGCCCATGTGACTTCTATGTGATACTGCCTCTACCATCCATTTACAATTATTTTTTTGAATTTTTTGGAGACAAGGTTTCTCTGTAGCTTTGGAGCCTATGTTGGAACTAGCTCTTGTAGCACAGGCTGAACTTGAGCTCACCTGCCTCTGCCTCCCGAGTGCTGAGATTAAAGGTGTGTGCCACCACCGCCAGGCTGCATCTACGATTTGTATATTCTCATTCATTTTGTGAAAGACACTGAGCTCATTTATTCACTAATTGTTGAACCAGAGAATCATGAGCAAATAATACAACTGTTGCATTGAGTGAGCAAACATTTGGGGTAGCAATACAATATTTAAGTGACTAAACTCAAGTATATTATATAAAACTGGTTATTCTGTGTTGTCCTCATTATTAAGTGTGATGTGGTTTATAACAGTCTTTGTTATTTCTTCTTTTACCCATTAGTTGATGAAAAAAGTATTGTTTATTTTAAAGACTCTACTCTTATTGCTGTTTTTTTTTCTAACTTTCTTTATTGGTAGTCATCAGCTTTATGCTTTCAGGCAAATCTATAGAACTAATACTGAAAAACTTAAATCCTTGAGATTAAATTTTTTCATTTTATTTCCCCATTTCTTTAAAATATTATTGAACTATTACACTCAAAATAATAATATAATAACAATACAGTGGCCACTTTGAATATTAAGTTTGTTTTTGTTACACATTTTCCACATTTTATGATCATTGTTACATTTTAAAATATATATGACTCTTTATATTTTATAATAAAATTATTTACTTCATGCAAATTAAAGTTAATAATTTTACCAACAGTGAAGTCAAAGTTGTCTGACTCCAGAAAAATTTGCTGTGAATGTAATTGCAATGTTAACTGTTAATTATATTATATATTCTAGGTCATGTTTAAGTAACTTAAATGTAGCCATCAGTCTTATAGTTGAATTTTTATCATGTTTATTTGAATTCATAAATCTCAAATTCTTTATCTCTAGTTCTTTGAACTTAGATAAAGCTGCCCCTGACTCTTGTTTAGTATTTCCTAATCAATCCCTTACTAAATTGTCATACCTAGAATCTTGGAAGAGTTCTGCTTTCTGAAGCTGTGTACTAAAGCCACAATCCAACATAGTGCTTATTTTTACTATGTCAAAAGACAAATGTAAAACAATGTAAATTCTTCTTAAAAACTCATTCTTCATATTGTTTCTTTCTTTAAAATATTTTAGTATTATGGCATTGAAATAAAAACGTCTATATGGTCAAAAGAACAGAATAGAGAGAAGGGAAACAGACCCATGTGTCTAAAACTCACTCAATAAAACACAGATTGATAAAAAAGAAGGTTGTTCAGAAAATGGTCCTGGAGAAACTGGAAGAATGAAACTAGACCTGTTGAATTACACATCAATGTAAGACCTGAAACTAAGAAAATATTAGTAAAGCAAAAAGGAGATATAACTCAGGACATAGGCATTTAACGATAGTTTAGATACATCCACAAAGTATAGGAAACAAAAATTAAATTAGACAAATGGGATTGATCAATCAAAGTCTGTGTACCACAAGGGAAATAATCCTGAGAGAAGACACAACCCATAGAATAGAAGATATTTGTAAATCACACTCCAATAAGGGTTTAATATCAGACTATGTAAACAATTCAATGGCAAAGGAATTAGTTATCCAAATTTAGATGACAAAATTTCATCACATTTATTAATGAATATTAGTGCATTATGTCTAGGCACCACATTTTAATCTATTTATGTGAGAGTAGTCATAAGTAGATGCTTTTTAAAAGAAGATAGGCAACCAGTTTATGACAAATGTGTCCAGTCTGCATCAGTACGCATCAAAAATATAAATCAGAATGACCCTGAAATCTCACCACATGCCAGTAAGAATGACTGTGATCAAAACTATAATGAGGATATGGAGAAAGGGGCACTCTTTGCAGCAACCAAGTAATGGAAACAAACATCCATCAGTTAGTGAACAATCGATGTGTAGCACACGTACGACGGAATACCATTCCGTTATAAAAATGGTGAGAGCCTATCATTTATGGCAGCATTGATAGAAATGGAGGACATTATTAGAAATGAGCCAGATTCAGAAAGGCATTATTGATGTGGGATCTGAAAGAGGTGATCTGGTAGAAGTTGAAAACAGAACTATGGTAGTTACTCAAAGTTCAATCCCACCAAGTGTTCTTCTTCAGTCGCGTCCTCTGCCCCCAACAGCTATGCCATGACTGGTATAGTTTTGAGTTTCATCAGTTATATTATGTCTGGTGTTGGACCCTGGTCCCTTGTTTAAGAACCATCATTTTTCTCCTTTATGAACGTTCTGCAAGAGGAATCTAAAGAAAAGTTGGGAGATGTTAAATGCCAGAGGACATTAGTGACTGAACAAGTACTTTTCACAGTTCCAGAAAAATTGCAGTTGCAAGTCATTTTCTTCCTACAATCAGAAAAATAGAACACTCGAATAGGATTGTTTAGTAATTTTGGAATGTGGGCAGGTCTTTGATTTAAGGATATCCAGGAGAAAAAGACATTTATGTAAACCCACTTTCAATTGCATCTTTCCTACCCTTTGAGATAAGATGGGTTGAAGTTTTTTTCATAACTTGTGGACAAGTTTCTAGCCAAAAACTAAATCAGAGGAGTGTTAAAATGTTTGTAGCTTTTATTATTGCCTTGTCTTAACATCCTGTTCTATATATAACAGCAGAGGGGTAGACTAATTATTCAACATGTATATACTTAATTATTGAATATTCATTAATTCATTCATTCTTGTTGTTTTGAGATGGGATACATCAGGTTGGACTCAGACTAAAGATGTTCCTGTTTCATATTCCAGAGTATTGGGATTGTAGATATATGTTACTGTAGTGGGTTCCAGAAAAAGATCTCCCATGGGCTTATATATTAGAACTGTTGTTCTCCAGTTGATTGAAATGTCATTGGGAGGGGGAGTCTTTTTGGAAGAAGTGTCTTACTGGAGTCAGGCTTTGATAGTCTAAAGCCTATTCTAGTTCATTCTCCTATAGTTGAATATGTGAACACTCAGTTACCTGCTCCTGGAAGTATGTTTGCAATCTTCTGCCATGCTGTCCCTACCATGAGGACTCTGACTCTCTGTACAAATAAGCCAAAATAAATTCTTTTTGAACAAGTTGCCTTACCCATAGTTTCATTACAGCAATAGAGCAGTAACCAATACAAATACTGTGCTCACCTTCATATGGTCATTTTGGTTGTAGATCTTAGCAATTTTTTTTATTTTACAACAAACTTGTAAAAGTTTGTACATGTAAAGGCCTGAACAAATTATACAACAGAAATTTCCAATATTTAAGTTCCATTGTTAGACACTGAAATTCTCAAGGATTCAAATCTTTGGGCCGTTTTAAGATATAACACAAATTTTTGTTTTAATCCCTCTTTCATCTTAATTTCCCATTTAGTTTTAATAAAAAGAAATTACTTTTAATCTCTTGTCATGCACAGATCATTTGTCTTCATGGTCTCATCTTTCCTTGTGAAAATGTTACAGTACTCATCTGTCAAAAGAATAATTCAAAGAATGATCCCACAGTATTTATTAAACAAGCCTTCTACCTGGCTCCAAGCACTTCACCACATAATGACTTTGTCACCATTAGCTGAGGATGTGAGTAGATGCTGGCATAATTTCTTATCACCAGAATCTGAAAATGACATGTCTGGTAAGAAATTCAGGCCTTAACTATGAGTTATTTCAGATAGAGAAGTCTACTCTGTTAGCACAAGTAAAGAAATAGTGTCTCTCTCTGAAAACAGGCATGTTATAAAATAGTTCATACTCTATGACTTCACTTTTAGCTCAATTATTCATGGAACACCTTAACTCAACTTCTACACAATATTCAGTAATGATGGAAAATGGGAGTGATGTTACATACAATGATATTTTATCTCTGGACAGTTCTGTAAATATAAGTGTTTATGGCATTGTTTATTGGATTCCTTGCTCTTTCTAAGGTAAAGTACAAATATTTCTAACATGATTCATTTATCAGAACTATAAAAATGTATCTTGTTCTTTTTTCATAATTCTAACACTGTGTAGTTTGTCAAGATGCCAAAATTATTGTGTACTGGTTATTTTATTATTAATGTCTTTAAATTACCATTAAATTTCACTTCAAGTAACATGTATAAGGAATGACCTCCAATATACCTTTTTAATTATTCTTTGAAATTTTAAAATGAATATAGATTGTATCTTCATCATATCTAACACCCTCCTTCCTCCACTCCCTCCCCACATCCATACCTCCTATCCCAAATACAACTGCCTTCCAACTCTAGTCTTTGCTTTTCTGTTAGGAGTCAATTTTCATTTTTAGGCATGTGTGTACACCTGTGTGTTTGTGTATGAGATTTTGTATATCAGTATGTGTGAGTTCATGCATGTGAGTACAGTACTTGTGTAGTTCATAAGGGAGAGCAAGATCCCATGGATCTGGAGGTGCAGTTGTGAGCTGCTTGAGGTGGGTGCTGGGACTGACCTCAAGTCCTTTAGAAGAGCAGTGACCATTCTGACTACTGAGCCATGTATCCAGCCCCCATGTCCAATTAGTACTGCCTGTGTATGCATAGGTACATGGATGTGAGTTGTCTTCTCTTGGGGCGCTGGCAATCTTCCAGTTGCCACACCCCAAGAAAAATGATTCTCCCTCTCCCAGCAGCCCTTACTTCCAATAGCTCCTCGGTAAGGGTAGACCTCAGGAGCCCAACCTGTCTATGTGGTGGGATTTTTCACTGCCTTGATCTGTGCAGATAACCGCAGCTGCTGTGAGTTCATGTGAGCTATGACCTTGTCTTGCCCAGAGGAAATCATTTCATAATACTCCTCGCCATTATGTTGTTATTTTACCTGGTCTACCTCCTCTTGTGGAATGTTCCCTGAGCACTGGCATGGAAGAGGGCTCCCATGTATAGCTAAAAACCCACAGCCACTAATTCTTAGCATTTTGAACAGTTTTGAGTCTCTCATTAACATCTACCTACTGCAATGGGATGTTTCTATGCCCATGGGTGAGTTCAAAGCAAATCTGTGGACATATACAGAAATACTTAGAGAGCAATCTAATAACATGACCTTTTAGCAAAATAACATCAATAGGTTCCGTCTTTGGGACTATGACTTCCATAGTCATGTGTTTTGACCAAGTTTACAATAGCAGGCGTGAATTCCCCACCGTGGAGCAGATCTCAGATCTAATTAAGAGAGTGGTCAGTTAACCCCATAAACAGTCTTGCTACTATTGCCATTAAGGGGTACATCTTGTCTGGCACATCACATACTAAACAGCTGTTTAGTATGCGGGGTCAAACACTGGGTAATCCTATTGATGTCTTATGTTTCCCAGAAGCCAAAAAAGCACACCCCAGTCTTGTGCAAGCCAGACAGCCTGGGGATAGTTTCCTGGTTGGTTCAAGATTGGCTTCTCTATGGTCTACAGTCAAAGCGTGTGGTGCCTTCAGCAATAGGGCCTTACAATCTAAAAGCATGCTCTTTGTTAAATCCATTTCCTTAGAAAGTCAGTATCTTGCTTTTGTAACAATAATCCATGCAGAATTTTTAAAAATGAACAAATAAACAACGTTTTTCTTTCTTGACCCTTTTATTATGAAATACACTGTGTCTATCCAGCTGCGTGGCTCTGGGCCAGTACTGTGAGTCACTGCCCTACATTCTCCATGTACAAACAGGAATTAACAGAAAGGAAAGACAAGGATTCTGCTCTTGGGTTTTGCTTACAGTCATACACCAGGGGAGGGAGGCTATTGTGTGATTTTCAGTGAACTTCGATTTGTCATAATTCTTTGAAATCACAATATTCCAAGCTTTGGTTAGTTGTAGGAGATCAAAGAGATGGAGTTGGGATGAGAAGAGAGGTGGTCCTTGAAGAAAATTTGATTATGTTTTAGGTAGGAAATCCCTTGACAGTGTTAATAAATACTTCCACTAAAATGTCATGGAAGCAAAACATCACTGATGAAGTGTAAAATGAATGTGTTTCTCAAATCCATAAAATTGCAATACTTAACTTTAGCAGAATGTAGAAATATCTTCTGTTTTTAGTATTCACACCCCTCTCTTTCGCCATGTATGCACACGCGCGCACGTGTGTGTTTGTGTGTATGTCGGTACTAACACCTGGACTGAATCTTACAAACTATGTTTTGAAATTATTCATGTTTGTTTTGTAGCTAGCAAGGTCAAGTTTCAGTAATGTTCGGGGATACTGTCAGCCCTATACTGACGGTTTTTGTCAGAGTCTAGGCTGACACTCACTCGCATGACCTCATTTTATACACGTCCCTAGTCCCTTTGCACCATTGTCCCTTTCTCTCTTCCTCTAATATCAACAATGACAAAAAAAAATAAGTCAGTGAATCATTGGTCGTTAGTGTTTAGCAAGCCCCACACTGTCTAGTAATTGCATGATATCAGCAACTGATTCACATGGCCAACTTGCACTTGGATTCAAGGCAGCTTACACACATGGATTGAATAACATTGGCGGGACACAGATGGTTCTAATTAAAGAACAATTGTTTTCATTGACAATTAGATGAGGAACAGATTCACAAGCAGATTCCCATGCCACGTACACAAGAAACTTTAACACGCCAGCAGCAGAAACTGGTGGAGACTGAACTCCCACGCCCAGCTTCTTTCCCTTAGGGGATGAGCAGTGGACAAGGGCAAAAGTGAATCTGAGGGCGAAGATGTGCCACGTAGCTACAAGAGAAAAGGGAAACTATAAACAGAATGAGAAATGAAGGTCCCTCCTGATCTGTCAGAAATGTAATAAGAACATAAGTATCACATTCTCAAATATCGGGAAATTGTCTGTTCAGTAAGCTCCAAACTACAACAGATGTATTTGCTCTCCTTTATTAGTTTATCCTTCTTCCTTTAGATAAAGAAGCCATAATTCTTCTTTTTATGATGTATGTAAGTTGACCTAGAAACAAAGTTACTTCTGCATAAAAAATGGGGTTTGAGGTTGTTGTGAGGGATCCCTGTGAACATACTTAATCAAACTCATAATACATGTTTTGTCAGTACAGAATTCGTTACAACTCCAAGCTTCTACAAATGGGGGCAAGTCCAGTTTTCATGAACAGTAAAAAGCCTGTAATTTTCTTGTGGTCTCTAACAGTTAAGTGTTGTATAAATATTGTTGACAGTGTGACTGCTGTTATTTTTATTCTGTCCTTGCTTGGTCCATTTACTGAAGCCTTCTCTGGTAAAGCTCTGGAAAGCTTCATGTACATACAATAAAAAACAATGATGAACTACTTCAGGAATTCAGCTTCAGTAAGCACCACACAGACAGTAGACTTGGTGGAGCTGGAAATGTTGTAACGTATGGTATAAATATCCATATGATGGGACAAAAGGACAGTGGGCATTTCAGGCTGCCTCTTTGTGCTTCAGCAAACCAAAGTTAAGAGCACATACTGGAGAATGGAAAAATGGGGCACTGTGTGGGAGAAAAGGCAAGAGACAAGAGGAAGTTGTGGATGGATGGAGAAAAGGGAGGGAATTGAATTCTGAGCCAAAAGTGGCTTTCAGTGTCTGCAGCTTTCTCAACAGGGTAGGAGATACTAAAGCTGTTTGGCTGGTAGGTTGCATTGTATACACCACTGAAAAGATGAGGTTAGCCCACAGAGTTGAAGCTAGCACCCTACTGACAAGATTTTACTTTTTATTTTTGATTCAAAGACAATGTCCATGAATTTTGAGTCTAACTGATAATGTCAAAAAGCTTAGAGATGTTAGTTCAACATAATATTTGTTTCCCTTGTGTTGTTTTGCTATCATCACCTAGCAAGTTTAATCTCTCTCCTCCAAATGACACACTTTTGTTTCAAATGATTTGTTTCGACTGTCCTCTCCAAGAAAATGAGATTATTGTTTTAGGAGTAAACTTTGTAATTTCTGTGTATTTCTCACCCTTAGAGAGACAAAGAATATGAAAACAAGGAAAGGTAAAGTCATTTGAAGAGAGGAGAAAGCACTACCTTAACAACCATTGTCTAATGTCTTCAATAAATATAATAAAATTTCTATCAGGAAATAACTATTATTCTTTTGAACGCCACTTTGTAGGCCTTTAAGTTGCAGAAGCTACAGCATCTATGTGGGAAACAGATAAGCACAAACATTATTTGACTAACTTGGTAAAGGGCATTGGCTTCATTTGCTTTACTACTACTTGTGACGTATTGGGTTGAGTACATTGTTCTTGATCAGTGCCAAGGTGGTGAGTGTCTTAACATTCCAAGGGACCACCCCAGAGTCATGAGAACAGATGCCAGGAGAAGGGTAGGCACAAACAACCCCTCTGCTTTGGAATAGGCAGAAAATAGAAGAAATGTGGTATCTGTATCTAGCTTTGTATGATTTCCTGTTTTACACTATGTCTGTCTCCCACCACCCCCAAAGCATCAGTACAATCTGCTACGCAAAGGAGACTTGTGGAAGTGGGTACCGAATGACATAGGGAGAGAACTATAGTAAGGAGATTGCTTGTTTGTTCCTGGCTGCTCAGCCTGAAATAATCACACAGAAACTGTATTAATTAAATCACTGCTTGGCCCATTAGCTCTAGCTTCTTATTGGCTAACTCTTACATATAAATTTAACCAATTTCTATTAATATGTGTATTGCCACATGGCAGTGGTTTACCAGAAAAGTTTCAGCATGTCTGACTCTAGCAGCAGCTCCATGGCATCCCCCTGACTCCACCCTTCTTCCTCCCAGCATTCAGCCTAGCTTTCCCTGCCTACCTAAGTTCTGCCCTGCTATAGGTCCAAAGCAGTTTCTTTATTCATTAATGGTAATCACAGCACACAGAGGGGACCCCCACATCAGAGAATAGCTCCATGAACAAGGGGCCAGTGATGGCTAAAGGGGTTCAGGAAGGGCGATAAATTATCCAAGAGAAAACACACATGCCCTAGTAATCCAGCGGTTAAGACTCAGGCATTATGCTGGCCCCTATCACCTAGCAGGATGAACCCAGACAGTGTAGTCTGTATACAGATGCAAAGGTCCCTTTAAGAGATAACTTCCAACCATTGTCGCTCCTCTGTTCCTCTGAAGGGATGGGCAGGGCTTTTCCTGTCCTCTCTCTCTCTCTCTGTCATCTCTTCCCCTAGTTCCCTTCCCTTTTCCCACTCTATTCCCTTCCCCCAATAGAACTTCCCACCTAAGCTCTATCTGCCTGACCATGTTTGTCCCTCACCCATCATGGGGCCACCAGACAGGGTCCCACTTGTGAGTTTCGTAACACCAGCATTCCTCAGAACTGGGCATACGCTGTGGACTTGATACAGTTCCATTAGATGAAAGAGATGGTATTGAGTGATATTTTCTTTATCTAAATACAAATGTAAATTATTACAGGTGTAGTAAATGAAATAAAATTAGAACATCTAAATATCTCCAAATCATGTTTCAAAATAAGTATATTTCTAGTAGTTGAGAAAATAAATAATTCTCATTTTAAAAGACCCAAAGGATGGAAAAAGAGAAGAATACCCAAAAGATGAGGTCTCCATCTACCCTAGGTAGACATGGTATAGGTGATCATGTTATGTGGAAATATAGAACTAGTTTATGTCAGCCTCCAATCTTGAGATAGGAGTTCAGTCATCCAAGAATGGTAGCTCTAGCTGCTGTCAAGAGGATAATTGAAAGAATACATATTTGATATTAATTTCTATACCTCTTAACTATTCCTGGGTGAGCATTCTTGAACATGGTTTAAATATCAGAAACATGACTGATTTTTATAAAAGCAAATGATAAGTAAATAAATAGCTGTATGGTACAAAGAATCTAATACTAGAATACCTCCTACCATTTAAATGAATAATTAGCCTCATATGATTTATGTAGCTAAGTAGAGTGCAGTAAGTTGCATGGTTGTGGCTATACATGTTGGTCTTCTCAACACCAGAGTAGCCTTACTGTTCAATAAGAGATTGAGAAACTTGTTAAATAAAGTAGTTCCAGGAGCATCCTATTTGAAATATTTATCCTTTAAATAGGGGTTATAAAATAACTATGGTGTTTATATTGAAATTTATTAATTTTAGTAATATGAGCTCTAGTAACCAAAATATATTGCATTTCTTTGAAATATACACATCTTTGTTCAGTAATTTGGGAGATTTCTCTAGGCTGTCAGAAATATTTTTATATTTTGCTTTTACCTCTTGATAACTTTTATTGTAACAACAGTGTCAATTTCTGGAATTAGAAGGATCACTGTGGATCTCATTGATAGATTTATCTTGATTAAGGGGGCCAGTCAGTTTTTGATGAGAGCAAATCACATCTCCAAGCCTAAAGTATATGTTTAATTTTCCTTAAGCTACCTGCGAACAGGCAGACTGCACTTACACACAGATGTGTCTATGACTAAGTGTAAGCTTCTTGCATGCTGTTATTGTTATCATCTATAAATATATGGTGGGAGACAAGTCCCACAAGGGGCAGCAGCAGGTCCCCCAAGGCCTCAGTGGGTCCCCTTGATAAGTGGGAGACCATGGTAGGTGAGAGACAGACAGATATATAATGCAGAAAGAGAGTTTGGGTATAGAGTTTATTTAGTAGTTTACAGAGGGGGAAAGGGAGGAGAAAGAATAGGGAAGGGGAAAAGCAGGGGTAAAGGGAGAAAGGCAGTGCTGTGGGACAAAGGTCTTTTATCCTGTTACTTGTATTATTTTTTAATAAAACGCTGATTGGCCAGTAGCCAGGCAGGAAGTATAGGCAGGGATACCAGGCAGGAAGTAGAGGCAGGGAAACAGGAGGATTCTGGGAAGAAGAAAGCTCATTCCTCAGTTGTGACCCAGACATAGAAGAAGCAAGATGTGACTACCTTGCTGAGTAAGGTACCGAGCCACGTGGCTAACATAGACAAGAATTATGGGCTAATATAAGTTATAAGAGTTAATAAGAAGAATGGATAAAGAAAGTGTGGCACATCTACACACTAGAGTACTACTCAGCGGTAAAAAACAACAACATCTTGAATTTTGTATGTAAATGGATGGAAATAGAAAACACTATCCTGAGTGAGATAACCCAGACCCAAAAAGACGAATATTGTATGTACTCACTCATTCATGGATTCTAGCCATAAACAAAGGACTTTGAGCCTATAGTTTGCGATCCTAGAGAAGCTAAATAATAAGGTGAACCCAAAGAAAAACATATATAGATCCTCCTGGAAATTGGAAGCAGACAAGATCGCCAGGCAAAAGTTGGGAGCATGGGGGTGAGGGTGGAGTGGGGGGAAGGGGAGAGGAGTAGAGAGAAGGGAGAAGGGGAGAATTGGGGAGAACTTGGGGGAGCAGGATGGTTGAGATGGAGGAAGGGCCGATATGGGAGCAGGGAAGAAGATATCTTAACTAAGGGAGCCATTTTAGGGTTGGCAAGAGACTTGGCCCTAGAGGGGATCCCAGGTGTCCACAGTGAGGTTCACAGCTAGGTCCTTGGGCATTAGAGGAGAGGGTGCCTGAATTGGGCTTGTCCCATAGCCACACTGATGACTATTTTGAATATCACCATAGAACCTTTGTCCAGCGATGGATGGAGATAGAGACAGAGACCCACATTGGAGCACTGGACTGAGCTCCCAAGGTCCAGTTGAAGAGCAGAAGGAGGGAGAAGATGAGCAAGGAAGTCAGGACCACGAGGGGTTGGTCCACCCACTGAGACAGTGTGACTGATCTAATGGGAGCTCACCAAGGCCAGCTACACTGGGACTGAACGAGCATGTGATCAAACTGGGTTCTCTAAATATGGCTGACAATGGGGGCTGACTGAGAAGCCAATGATAATGGCACTGGGATTTGATTCTACTGCATGTACTGGCTCTTTGGGATCCTAGTCAGTTTGGATGCACACCTTCCTAGGCCTGGATGGAGGGGGGAGGGCCTTGAACTTCCCACAGGGCAGGGTAACCTGCCCTCTCTTAGGACTGGAGGGGGAGGAGGGACGGTGAGTGGGGAAGCGGGAGGGAAATGGGAGGAGGTGGAAATTTTGAATGGTATTATTTATAAAGCAATAAAAAAAGAACATGATTACAGAGGAGAATGGTGAGTGCCTCACACATGGTACTAAGCAAAATGCCAGAAGAGAGATATTGAAGTGCTGTGATATGGGGAGGGCAAGAGAGTGAGTTCAACTTACTTAGCTGCTCCATGCATGGCACAGGCTAGCTACTTAGAGCAGAAGCGTGGTGCTGGACAATCTTTTGCAATAATCTGATGTGTGTTCACCTGATGCTTTTGGTAACTTGTAGTGATATTTCATTTGTATTTTAATAAATAAATTTTGCCTGAAGATCAGAGAGTAAAACATCCACACTGGTCAGCCTTGCAGACCAGGCAGTGGTGACACATACAAAAAAAAAAAAAATCCGAGCTAATGGGCCAATCAGTTTGTAATTAATGTAGACCTCTGTGTGATTTCTTTGGAACTTAATGACTGCAGGACAGAAAACTCAGTCAACAAGGCAGAAGCTGCTTCTCCCAAAGAAGGGCAGAGAAAGAGACTGAGAGAAAGAGGGTCGGCTTGTCTCAGTAGAAGTGGGGGAGTGGGAATGGGAGGGGCTTCTCTCTTAAAGGGCCAGGGTGCTCAGGTAACAGACCAGACCAGCAGATTATAACAGTCTCATCTTTTTCTTATAATAAAAAAGGCATTTAGGCATTGCAGGTTGAGGGAATTGGGACAGCAGATTCTTAAGACTGCTTCCTGCTTATTTGTGGGCATCATCTTGGGGGGGGGGCTGAGAAAGCTGAGTGTTGGTCACATCCTGGGGTAACTGGTTGCTTTACTTCTATTCAAAATTTGTGTTGTGGAACTGTCCAGTGTCTCTTGGACCTGGCAAGGTGTTGGCAGAACAGAGGACAAAGTTAGTTTAGGAAGAAAATAATTTCAGGACCAGGGAATTGAGAAGGGTGTATCTGACCTGTATAAGGTGGATCCTACAATTCAGCTCCCTAGAACTCACAAGAAATTTTGAGTTTGTGAAAACATAAGTTTTAGACATATACATTTTATAAACAGCAGCATATTTGTGTCATAATGACTGTGACAGATGTTTTTGCACAATTAAAAGTATTTTAAGACTATGAAAGGCAGCATGAGAGAGAAATTTTACTTGAGTTATTGATTTAAAAAAATTTAAAAAGTTATTGATTTAAAAAAAAACTTCATTTAAAACAGAATTACATCTGTGTGGCCACACCATTCACACATTCTTTCATACATGAAGTAGACAGGAAAATTATTCAGCACTGTGAGCCACTGTGCCACCGAGCCACTGAGCCACCAGCCTCTCTGCCACCAGCAGTAGGGCCACTAGCTGTGAGGGCTGGAACTGGAAACAGCTGCCTCGTGGTTCCAACTAATCTTGCTGCTTTCTGCAGGATCATGGCAGCGGTGGCAGAGATAGAATAAAAGGAATAGGAGCGAGAGTAGGAATACTAGGGAGAAAAGGAGCATTTACAGGTGGGAGGGGATGGGAAAGCAGACAGGTGTGAGATGCCAGCAAGCAGGTGGGGTGGGGCTGCCCAGGAAAGGGACATGAGATGCCAGTGGGATATTGACAGTCCTGATTACTGGTAGAAATTAGAAAACGCCCACTTTAGGTTGTTATTTAAAGGGTATGTAGGCCATTTGTTATTGTATAGGTGGGTAAGGTTAGGAATCTGTAAACAAGGAAGGGAATTTAGGGTTTGTAAAAGCCATACTGGGGGGAGAGGTATAGTTTTTGAGGAGTTTTTCCCCCATGATTAAAAAATGTGAGAAAGGCAAAAACCCAAAGATAACTAAACATCTCCAGAATAGTGCATGGGTTGAAGGACCACTCCAAATGGTTTGAAAGGACAAAAAACCTGAACAGTGGTGATAGAAACACTTCCGAGTTCCAAAAAAAACAAAAAAACAAACAAAAAAAGGCCTCCAACAGCAGGGACAGGACGATTTCCGAGTGATCTGAACAGCAGTGGTGCCAATTCTCTTAGCTGTAGGGAGCAACCAGCGATGAATGTGAGCAAAAGCTGACTTGGAGAAAACAACCTTACCATTGCAGCAGTGAGGAAGGCACAGGATGTTAGCGTTTATAAACATATGGTGGAAGACCAGTCCCATAAGAGGTAGCGGTCCCACTGGGGCAGTGGTGGGCCACCTGAGGCTTCTGCGGGTTCCCTTGGTGGGTGGGAGACAGTGGCAGATGAGAGACAGACACATACATTATACAGAGAGAGTTTGGGTATAGAGTTTATTTAGTAGTTTATGGAGGGGAAGGGAAGGGGAGAAGAAGGGAAAGAGAGAAGAGGGGGAGAAAGGAGAGAGGCAGAAGCTGCCTCTCCAGAAGGAAAGAGAAAGAGAGAGAGAGAGAGAGAGAGAGAGAGAGAGAGAGAGAGACCAGGCCAGCAGATTATAAAAATTATAGCATTGATCATGGATAATTTCTTAACGTTTCATCCTTAACCAGAGCAGATATTACATTATCAGGAAATATGAGTATCTTAAGTTTTTTGTTAGATAATTCCATATAGAAATTTGTACATAATGATTTGGGGCTAATTGTATTAACGATTGGGTCCTTTTGAAGATCTTAGCTGAAACCATGGAGTAGGAGAACTGCAATAAGAATGTGTGATAATTTTAAAAATCCATATTCTGTAATCACCCAGGAAGATAATTTCAATTAGGAAGTGTCTAGGTCAGCTGGTGTTATGGGAATGTCTGTCGGGGAGTGTTTTGTTTGTTAACTGATGTATTAGACCTAGGCATCTAATTGTGTGCCTCACTATTGATAAGAATAGAGCAGCTCCACCAGCGCAAGAAATCCAATTAGGTTGAATCAATCAAATCCAATTAGATTTTATTAAGAATGATGCTCTCACAAGCACATGGTGGGGAGACAGGGCAGCAGGGAGCCCATGCGGACCAGAAAACCACGTGTTTCTCCTCTAGGAGGCCACTTACATACCCTGTGGGAGTGGTCCTGGCATGCTGGGATTTGGAGTCCAGAGCAAAGCAACTCCCAGGCAAGGGGCTCCCAGCTTAACAACTATTGCCTAGGCAAGAAGTTCTAAACTCTACAAGACAGGAGACAGTTCTATGAAAAGCAAACAAGGATGCAGCATGGAAATATTTTTTTTCCTCTCTGCTCTATTGGCTACAAGTGCCATGTGATGGTAGCTTGAGATCCTGGGTTTGAAATGCACTAAAATCTGTAATTTTAAGGCAAATACATGCTGAATGGAATTCTGAAAGTCAGAACTGTAATTATTCAGCCACCTATAAGGCTGTACTTCTGGGTCCTAAAGGCAGGCACATGTGGGCGGACCCTTGGGAACAAAGGGCCCGCATGACCCACATGTGCGCATGCGTGGTTACTTCCATGTGCGACTTAACTAAAACCCTTGTGCATATGCGTGGGTTGCCTGCCATCTGCGTCATCAGTGTATGACAATACTCACACAAACCCCCTGTGCACATGTGTAAGGTGTGGGTCGCCCGTCATCAGCGTCTGACGTAGTCACGTCTTCTCCCTGTGTGCATGTGCTAGGCAGCCTTTAAAAGCTGGATGCGCCATCTTTGCCCTCTCTCTCTGTACATGTTTCCTCAGTCCTGCAAGCACTTTCCTTCTCTAATAAACTCCTAAGTAGGTTTGTTCATGTCTCATGTCCTCTTTCCACTCACATCGGACATAACATTTGGTGCCGAGACTTGAGACTTGAGAGATTTTCCCATCCCAATTACAAGATCCTACTAAGTACATTACCCAAGCTCAGTACCCTCTCTCTCTCCAGAGCCTTAAGGGACTTAAGCCTATTATTTCTGACCTTTTAAGAAAAAAGCTGCTTTGCCCCACCTCTTCTCCCTTTAACACCCCCATACTTGCTGTTAAAAAATCTAATGGAACCTATCATCTGGTTCAAGACCTCCAGCTCATTAACTCCGCAGTGGTTTCTCTCCAATCAGTAGTCCCTAATCCTCTCACTCTTCTATCCAATATCCCTCCAGGAACCTCCCACTTCTCAGTTCTAGACCTCAAGTATACTTTTTTCTCTATTCCTCTCAGCCCTCAATCTCAAAACATCTTTGTCTTCACCTGGACTGATCCTGACACTCACCTCTCCACACAGCTCACCTGGACTGTCCTTCCCCAGGGATTCCAGGACAGCCCACACCTGTTTGGCCAGGCTTTAGCTTCTGACCTGCTCTCACTGTCTCTCCGTAAATCTAAGCTCATACAGTATGTAGATGACATTTTACTTTGCAGCCCATCATTGGAGATCAGCAAAACTGATACCTCTGCTCTTTTAAGTTTCCTGTCCAAAAGGGGCTATAGAGTTTCACCTTCTAAGGCCCAACTGTCTACCCCTCAGGTCATTTATTTGGGATTAACTATAACCCCAACCCAAAAGGCTATTACCCTAGACAGAAAAAAACTAATTCAGTCTCTTGCACTTCCTTCCACCAAAGAAGAGGTTTTATCATTCCTAGGAGTAGCTGGCTTCCTGCATTCCTGAATCTCCTCCTTTTCTCTCCTTGTCCGCCCCTTATATGAGGCAGCTCTCGGATCTCTGCATGAGCCCCTTCTCCATCCTGTTACTAAACCCTTCCAGAGACTCCAGCAAGCCCTTATCCAGGCTCCAGCTCTTCATCTTCCAGATTTAACTCGCCCCTTTTCTCTTTATGTAGCAGAGAAGGAGGGATATGCCCTTGGGATCCTAGGACATCAACTGGAGCCTTCTTTTGCACCTGTAGAATACCTGTAAAAGAAGATGGACCTCATCATTCAGGACTGGACACCCTGCATACATGACTTAGTGGCTGCTGAGCTTCTTATTCATGAGTCAAAAAAACTAACTTTTGGGTCACCCACCACTGTCTTCTACCACTACAATCTGTCCCGCCTCTAACTTACAAAGGTTTACAAAACTTACCCCCTTCCCAAGTCCTTTCCCTCCAGGTGGCACTGGTAGAAGATGCCACACTCACTTTCTAACGCTGCCCACCCCTTAATATCTCAAATCTCCTACCTCAACCTAATGTTAATGATTCCCCATCTCACTCCTGCATAGAGATCTTAGAGGATCTACTGCCCTACCCCTCACATATACAGGAGGGCAAACTGTCCCAGGCCACTTACACCTGGTACACAGATGGCAGCTCCTTTTTATGTGATGGGACCCGTAGAGCAGGCTATGCCATAGTATCAGACAGTGGAGGCACAGGCACTCCCTGCCCATACCACTAACCAACAGGCAGAGTTGATAGCTCTTACCCGTGCCTTCCAGTTAGCAAAAGGATACTCTTTAAATGTTTACACAGACTCCAAATATGTCTTTCATATCCTCCTGTCCCACATGGCTATCTGGAAGGAGCACGGGCTTCTTACAAAAATAACAGGATCCATAACTAACTCAGGCTACAGTATGGACCTGTTAAAAGCCTCCCATCTCCCCAAAGCTATAGGAATTATTCACTGTCGGTCTCATCAGACCAACAGTTCAATTATTTCCAAGGGAAATAATCAGGCTGACTGAGCAGTAAAACAGCAGCATTCCAAAGCCCAAAGCTACCTCAATCACCTCAGGGGGTTCATACAGTACAGCCCACATTCTTGCAGACACCCCCTGACACCCAGCAAATTCTGTCCTACCTACATCAGTTCTTTCATCCTAATAGCAAGGCTCTGTTTCATTTTGTTAGGGCTCACCTCCAACCCACACCTGAGGACTTAAAGTTCCTAAAAGCTATTACTGCCTCTTGTCAAATCTGTCAAAAGTCAGATCCCAAGATCAAATACTGTAGCTTTCCAGGGGCTCCCTTCCAGGAACTGACTGGCAGCTGGATTTTACTCATGCCCATGGTCAGAAAAGTTAAATATCTCCTGGTCTTGGTGGACACAATGTCTGGGTGGATTGAAGTATTTCCCACCACTAATAAGAGGGCCCAGACAGTTTCTGACATTCTTCTCCAAGAAATCATCCCCTGGTTTGGAATCTCAACCTCTCTTCAGTCAGATAATGGCCCTGAGTTCACGTCCCAGATTTCCCAAAACTTGTCTAAGGCTCTTAACATCCCTTGGCATTTTCATATCCCATACCACCCTCAGTCTTCAGGGAAAGTAGAATGAACTAACTGTTCCTTAAAAAAATGTTCTTGTTAAAATGTCACAGGAGCTTCACCTTGACTGGGTAAAACTTTTACCTCTGGCCCTCCTTAGGCTTAGGGCTCTTCCAAAAAGCCCCCTTTTCATCTCGCCCTTTGAACTCATGCATGGGCGGCCAGTTTTAACCCCTGGCCTCTCACCTATATCCTCTCCCTTTCCTGATCACCTGCTTACTCCACTCTTATCACCTACAATCTCTATTATTGGATTTCATTGACCACTCATTACCTCAACCATGTGATAATTCATGCCCACTCCCAATTAAAATAGGGGATCAGGTATTATTTTCTCCCCCAGGGCAATGTCCCCCATTCCTTTCCCCTAAATGGCATGGCCCCCTTAGAGTAATTCTTGTAACTCCCACAGCTGCCAAGCTTAAGAGACTTCCTCATTGGATTCACCTGTCACATCTTAAACCATTTACTCTTCCAGCTCAAGATACCCCCTCATATACAGTAAGTCAAACAGGGTCTTGTTCCCTTAAGTTCCAGAGGACACCAGGATCAGCCACTCTTTCTCCAGTTCCAAAAAAATAAAGGTCTCATCCTTACTCAACTGTCTTGTGCCAAAAACTCCATATATACTCTCCCTTCTCTTCTTTCTCCTATATGCTTTCAATGTCATGCTTAAATTTCCAGTTAACCACTCAGCTGTTATTACAGGAAACATCATTAAACATAGAGCTGGATGTACAAGGATTGTCAAAAGCCCAGGCAGTAAGAAACAATAATGAGTTTGTAGCTCCAAACTCCAAACACTCACAAAGCAAACTTTAACATAACAGGTCTATCACTGACTGCAGCCATGTCTCCTGGTAATGCCATGATACAAAAATTTACTTCAGGTAAAACATTAAAGAGTCTAATAATTATCCTTTTCAATAATTTCCTCCTTCTTCCCCCTCCCACCATTTTCCATTCTGTTGTTATAATCATAAACTATTAATATGTCTAAAATTTATTTCTTTTCAAACATTTTTTCATAAGCTCCAGGAAGCCAATTTGACCTACCTAAATGGACCAGACTCGCCCAGAATAAATATCATTTAATTCTTTTCTTGTCATTCCTGGTATTGGGAACCCCCAACCCCCCCCCCAATATCTTCTGTCTTGGGACTCTTCTCTATTAATCACAAGGATCTATTTTTTTTCTTTTTTCCTCCCAAACATAATTTTTGTCTTTCCAGCATCTTGCAAAGTCCAAGCTGCCAGCCAACCCAGTTCCTCAGAGCCCAGAAAATACAGCCGTAATCAGCCACCCCAGGACGTGGTCAAACACCCCAACTTCTCGATGCCCACAAAGTCAGCATGAAGCAGTCATGAGAGACCTTATGGCGTCCCATTCCCACCCATTAAGATCCTCAAATCCCCCAAATTTTTATAATAAACAAAAGGGTGGAATGTAATTATTCAGCCACCTATAAGGCTGCACTTCTGGGTCCTAAGGCAGGCACATGAGGGCGGACCCTTGGGAACAAAGGGCCCGCATGACCCACTTGTGCGCATGCTTGGTTACCTCTATGTGAGACTCAACTAAAGCCCTGTGCGCATGCATAGGTCACCCGCCATCTGCATCATCAGTGTCTGATGTACTCAGGCAAACCCCCTGTGCTCAAATGCAAGGCATGGGTTGCCCATCATCAGCGTCTGACATAGTCACATCTACCCCCTGTGCACATGTTCAAGGCATGGGTTACCCGTCATCAGCTAAAAATCATAAAAACAATAGCTAGAGAAATTGTAAGGATGTAGGGTTTCTCTTGGATATCCTATTGATTCTTCTCTTATAACAGTGAACACATTGTTTCAAAAAACAGAGGTGTGTGTGAACTTGTACACCTGTGTAAGATTAGAAAATCTTTGCAAACTACACATCTGAAATATGATCAATATCTATAGCAAATAAAGAACTCAAAAACTAACTTTCACCCCATATCAAGTAACAACAACAAACCCAAACCAAACAACCAATCAATGGACTAATGAAATGAAGAGCCAATTCTCAAAAAATAAGTACAAATAGCTAATAAACACATTTTTTTCCTAAAGTTTAACATCCTCAGCCATCAGAGAAATGAAAATTAAAGTTACACTGAGATCGCATCTCTTCCAAATCAGAATGGCCATTCTTAAAGAATCAGTAAGGCTGTAAGGATGATTCAAAGGCTAAGGGCACCGGCTATTTTTCCAGAGGACCTACAGTAAATCTCCAGCATCCACATGGTAGCTTACAATCATCAGTAATTCCAGTTCCATGCTATCAGTTGCAGTCTTCTAGCCTTGTAGGCACCAGGCATACACATGGTTCCCAGACAAACATACAATTCAAACACCCACATGGATAAAAATAATCTTAGAAAAATTTAAAAGAAAAATGAACAAGGAAACAAGTAGGCCAGTTGTAGATTTTCTTCTTTACCCCACTGCTCCAGGTCCAATCCTCTGGTCTCATCACTAGACTTTCATCTCTGCAGAGTCTCATCTCTGCAGCAGACTTTCTGCTGTGGTCTCTGCTTACTCTCTGTCCCTATTCCCAAGGGTCAAAACAGATCCAGGTGGAATACCCCGCTTTCTTCCCCCATGGACCTCTTCAGCCTTTGCCTGCTAGTTCAGTCCCATTCTGAAGTGTCAGATCTCTACACATAGAAATAAATTCTACCCTCAGTGGTGACAATTCTCAGGGTCCCAGAAGAATTCCTTATAAAGAACACACAGCACCACACTGTGTGTGTGTGTGTGTGTGTGTGTGTGTGTGTGTGTGCATGTGTGAGAGAGAGAGAGACAGAGACAGAGAAAGAGAGAGAGAGAGAGCAACAGAAACCTAGGAGGAAAATACCCACACAATGAAGACAAGACCAGTTATCATCATTGAGAATTACAATCTCCCCAAATTTGATTCCTAGATATCAGCATAAGAAGCAATAGGAAAGTGTGTCACCATTACAATCCAGCAACAGTACCAAGCAGACTATGAGTATTGCAACATAGCTGAAACACAAGAAAAAGACCTTAAAATAGCCTTTGTGTATACGATAGCAGTCATTAAGGAGAAAATGAATAAATTTCTTTTTAATAAATCTATAAAACACAAAGACTGAAAGGAAATGAATAAAACAGTTGAAGACCTGACAATGGAAATACGATCAATAAGGAAAACCAAATCTGAGGAAATAAAAAAAGGGGAGGAAGGGACTAAGAAAGGAAGCTCAGAGGCAAGCCTCTCAAACAGATACAAGAGATGGAAGAGAAAACCACAGCCATTGATGACATAATAGAAGAAAAGGATACGTTGATCAAAGAGAATATTAAACCTGACATTATCCTGGTACAAAACATCCAGGAAATTTGGGACACTATGAAAAGACCAAATCTAAGAATAATAAAGGAAAAGAAAAAAGTATTAGCTCAAAGACCCAGAAAATATTTTCAACTAAACCATAGAAGAAAACTTCCCTAATGTTAAAAAAGAGATGTCTATCAATATATAAGTATACAAAACACCAAATAGACTAGACCAGAAAACAAAAGTCTTGTCAGAATATAGCAATCAAAACATTAAACATTTATAACAAGAACAACACTAAGAAATAGTAAAAACTCTGAGGGAAAAAGAACAAGTAACATATAGAGGTAGACTTACTAGAATTACACATGACTTTTCAACGGAGACTCTAAAATCCAGAAGGGCTTGGAGAGATGAATTACAGAATGTAGGAGACCACAAATGTCATTCCAGACTGCTATATCCAGCAAAACTTGCAGTAACAATAGATGGAGAATATAAACTATTCCTTGCTAAAACCAAATTTCAACAATATCTGTCTTTCTGTCTGTGTATCTGTCTGTCTATCTATCAACAATCCAATAATACAAAAGCCACTAAAAAGAAAACTCCAGCCCAAAGAGGTTAACTAAACCCAAGTCAGCATAAGGAATAAATATTCAGACCAGCAAATCAAAGAGGAGACACACATGTGTGCATGTGCGTGTGCATGCACACACACAGACACATACACACACAGCATCACCACCATGACCAATAGCACCACCACTACAACAAAGTAACAGAAGCCAACAAACACTGCTCATTGATATTTCTAAACAACAGTGGTCTCAATTCCACAATAAAAAGAAACAGGCTACCAGAATTTATTTAAAAATAGAATCTATCCTCTGTTGTACCTAAGAAACATACAAAAACATCAAAGATAAAAATTACCTTAGGGTAAAGGATTAGGAAAAAATATTTCAAGAAAATGAACAAAATAAACAAGCTGATATAACCATTTTAATATCTGACAAAATAAACTACAAACCAAAACTAATCAGAAGAAATTGGAAAGAACACTACATACTCATCAAACAAAACTCACCAAGAGGACTTTGCAATTCTTAGCATCTATGCACCAAACACAAAGGCACACAAGATGTTTAAAGAAATACTACTATAGCTTAAATCACATGTTGATCCTCACACACTGATGTTGTGGAATATTCCTTTACACTATGTGAAGACATATCATTGTGATTGCTTTAATAAAAACTTGAATGGCCAACACTAGGCAGAATTTCCAGGCACAGAGGACGGTTGGAAGAAGAAAGGCAGAATCACCAGCAGATGCAGAAGAAGCAGTAGGGGCAGCACATAGATGAGGTAAACAAGCCTCAGGGCAGTATGTAGATGAATAGGAATGGGCTGACATCAGTTATAAGAGCTAGTCAGTAACAAGCCTAAGCTATCAGCTGAGCTTTTATAATTAATAAGACATCTTCATGAGGTTATTTGGGAGCTGGCTAGTGGGACAGAAAAATCTGCCTACACACTGATAGTAGGAGAATTCAACACCCTACTCTTGCAAATAGACAGGTCATCCAGACACAAACTAAACGGAGAAAACTGAAGCTAACTTATAAATTACATACTCCTAACAAACACATGTGACATTTCACCCAAACACAAAAGAATATACCTTCTTCCCAGCACCTCATGAAACTTTCTACAAAATTGACCACATTCTCAGACACTAAGAAATTCACAACATATATATTTTAAAAAATTGGAATAACGCACTGTCTCCTATCTGACTGCTAAAGTGGTATCAATACTTTATGTCAACAGGACCATAAACAGAAAGCTTATAAACTCATGGAAACTGAACAACTCACTGCTGAATATAAAATCAGACAAGGCAGAAATCAAGGAAGAAATTAAAAAACTTTCTATAACTGAATCAAATTGAAAACAAAACATACTCCAACTTATAGAAAACAATGAAGGAGGTTCTAACAGGCAAATTTATAGAACTAAGTACTTACTTAAACAAGCAAAAAAGAGAGATCTCATATTAGCTACTTAAAAGCACTCCTGAATGCTTTAGAACCAAAGAAAGAAATCACAGCAAAAAGAAGCAGGCAGCAAGAAATTATCAAACTCAGGGCTAAAATTAATAAAACAGAAACTATAACAACAACAAAATAATATAAAATCAATGAAAGAGTAGATTCTTTGAGAAAATCAGTAAGATTGACAAATCTTATACAGTCACCAAAAAGATAGAGAGAATATCCAAACTAACAAAATTAAAAATGAAATGGGGAACATAATGCAAGACAACAATGAAATTCAAGGAATCATAAGTAAATACTTTAAAAACTTGTACCCCACCAAATTGTAAAGGCTAAAAATGTCTTAAGACACATTTTGGGGTGACTTCTGTTACAGTCCAGACACAACAGGTTTGTATGTTTCAGGGTAGGGGTGTGTAGATTAGAAATGGTTTGTAGGAGGAACAGAGATACGAAAGAAATACAGAGACATAGACTAGTACAAGGAGGGCAACTCAGTGAATACTGAATTTGTCTGCATTTAATTTTTATATACTTTTATACCCCAATACAAAAGGAGGGGGGAATCAAGGCAAAGGAGTGCTTTAATATGACAGAAAGGACAACCAGAACAGTTATTTGTTTCAATACTTGAGACATCAAGCCATTATTTCCTGAGTAAAACATTTGATATTTTGGGCAGGATATGCAATGAACACACCCTAGACCAAGCACCCTGTAGGCAGCCACTCCCTATGTCAAACATCCTAACTGAAAATGAAGGAGCAGGAACAGTCCTGAATTCTCTGACCTTTAGTCAGGGTGGAATATTTCCAACTCTATGGACCATCTTAATGTTCAAAACACCAAGTAACCACACCATAGGTCAGGATTTCTATATAGTAGCCACACCTGTTGTAAACAACTTTGAAAGAGCAAAAAGGGACTCAAATTCTCTGATCTCTAGTCAAGGTGGAATAGGCTCACTTCTGTCGGCCCTCACAAAAAGGAATGAATAATTTTCTTGAGACATACCATGTACCAAAGTTAAATCAAGATCAGATAAGCAATTTAAACATATTTATATCCCCCAGTGAAGTATAAGAATTAATTAAAAGTGACTCAACAAAGAAAAGCCTAGGTTCATCAGTTTTAGCACAAAATTTTACCAGACTTTCAAAGAAGAGTTAATGCTAATACTTCTGAAATTATTTCACAAAATAAAAACAGAAAGAACATTGCCCATTTCTTTTTACTAGGACATAATTACCATGATGCTTAAGCCACAAAAAGACTCAAGAAAGAAAGAGAATTTTAAACCAATTTCTTTTATGAATACAGATGCAAAAATTCTCAATAAAATACGTATAAACTGAATCTAAGAACACATCCAAAAGAACATCCACAATGATCAAGTAGGCTTTATTCCAGAGATGCAGAGATATTTCAACATATATAAATAGATCATCATATAAAGAAACTCAAAGGTACAAACCACATGATCATCTCAAAAGGGCAGAAAAGGCCTTTGTCAAAATCTTACACTACTTCATGATAAAAGTCCTGGGGAGATTAGGGATACAAAGGATATTTGTTAACATAACAAGGGCAGTTTATAGCAAGTCTACAACCAATTTCAACGTAGGTGGAGAGAAATTGAAATCAATTCTACTAAAATCGGAATAAGACAAGGTTTTCCATTCTCTTCATACCTCTTAAATATAGTACTTGAAGTCTTAGCTAGAGCAATAAGACAACTAAAGTAGATCAAGGGGTTACAAATTGGAAAGGAAGAAGTCAAGGTATTGCTATTTGCAGATGATGTGATAGTATACATAAATGACCCTATAAATTCCATCAGGGAACTCTGACAACTGATAAACACTTTTAACAAAGCAGGTAGATTCAAAATTAACTTTCCCAAATCAGTAGTCTTCCAAAATACAAATGACAAACTGGTGTGAGAAGTCCTTCTGTCTGTGTTTTGCTTTTAATGGTTAATAAATAAAGCTGTTTCAGCCAGTGGCTTAGCAGAATAGGACAAGGCAGGAGTTCCAAGCAGAAAGAGGTGGAGAGAGTAGGCAGAGTGCGTGAGAAGGCAGGTAGTCTCACCAGAGACAGACAGAGGATGCTGGATGAAGCCACAGCTACATGGCAATACACAGATTAATAGAAATGGATTAATTTAAGAAGTAAGAGCTAACTAGAAATACACTTAAGCTATTGGCTAAACAGTATTGCAATTAATGCAGATTTCTGTGTGATTATTTCAGGAGTCTGAGCAGCTGGGAAATAAACAAATGGCCAGGAAATGAACAAGCAAGTCTCTGACAACAAGAAATGGGATGAGAAATAATTCATAAAAGCATCTTTCATAATAATCTCAAATAACATAAAATATCTCAGGGTAACTTGGAGCAAGAAAGTGCAAAATTTGTATAAAATATCAGAAGATGAAAAGATCTCCCATCTTCATGGGTCTCTAAGATTGATATAGTTTAAATGGCAATCCTACTAAAAGTAATTAACAGATTCAATGTATTCCCTATCAAAATTACAACACAGTACTTCACAGATTTTGAAAGATAATTATTGGTTTCATATAGAAACACAGAAAACCCAGAAGAGCTAAAACAATCCTTCATAATAACACTTACAAAACAGTGTTGGAGATCTCACCGTCCTTGACTTGAAGTTGTACAATGGAGTTATAGTAATATACATCCTAATGGCAAAAAACTGACATATTGATCAATGAAATCAAACTGAAAACCCAGACAAAAATTCACACTTTTGTAACCTGATTTTTGATAATGAGGCCAGAAACACACACTGGAAAAAAGATAGTATCTTCAATACATTGTGCTGGTAAAACTGGACCGCAAAATGTAAATTACCCAAATAGGTTCATATTTATCACCCTTCACAAAACTCATGTTCAAATAGATCAAAGACTTCAACATAAAACCAGACAAATTGAACCCAATAGAAAAGAAAGTGGGGAATAGCCTTGAACACATTGGCACAGGAAAAGTCTTTCTGCACAGAACCCCATTAGCAAAGGACCTAAGATCAACAATTAATAAATGGAAGCTCATGAAAGCTGAAAAGCCCCTGCACAGCAAAGGACACCATCATTTGAACAAAGCAGCAGCTTACAGAATGGGAAAAGATTTTTGCCAACCACATACCCAATAGAGGACTACTAACCAAAATATATAAAGAACCAAGAAACCTAGGTACCAAGAAAGCAAATAACTGTATTTTAAAATGGGGTACTGATTTAAACAAAGAAATCTCAAAAAAAGGAAACTCAAATGGCTTTGGAATCCTTTAAGAAATGTTCAGCATCCTTAGCTATCAGGGAAATACAAATCAAAAATACTTTGAGATTTTATCCTACACGCATCATAATTGCTAAGATCAATAAAACAAGTGACATCTCATGCTGGCAAGGATGCTGTTATGGAGAAGGCACTTCCATTGCTGGTGGGAATTCAAATTTGTACAATCACTGTGAAAACCAGTGTGACCAGTAGTGTAGGAGTTCCTTCTGTTTGTGTGTTGCTTTCATTAGTTAATGAATAAAGAAACTGCCTTGGCTTAGTTGATAAGACAGAACTTAGGGAGGTGGGGGAGACAGAACTGAATTCTGGGAGGAAGAAAGGGAGTCAGAGAGAAGCCATGGATCCTCTGCCTCAGACGGATGCCGGTTAGAAACTTGCCGGTAAGCCACAGCCATGTGGCAATACATAGATTAACAGAAATGGGCTAAATCAAGATGTAAGAGTTAGCCAATAAGAAGTTAGAGATAATGGCCCAGGCAGTGTTTAAATTAATACAGTTTCTGTGTGGTTATTTCAGGTGGAAGCTAGCCTGGCGGCTGGGACAAACAAGCGGGCCCTCTCCCTACAACAGACCAGTTCCTCAGGAAGACAGCAATTGATCTACCTAAAATCCAGCCTACCACTCAGGTGTATCCATGAAGAATGTTTCATCCTACCACAGATTCATTTGCTCAACCACCTTCTTTAGTGCTGTAATCATAATAGTCAGAAATTGGAAAAAATCTGGATGTCCCTCAACAGAAGAATGGGTCAAGAAAATATAAATGTGATATACAATGGAGATTTATTCAGTTCTTAAATATGAAATTATGAAATTTGCAGGTAAAATACTGGAACTAGACAATCAGTAGAACCACAGAGATTAGGTATAAAGTAAGTGAGTAGAGGGGATTTCATTAGGAAAGAGCAACAAAATAATGGATGGATATGGAGGACTAGAACAGTAAACTCAAACCAGGAGGTAGAAGGGAGAGGAGGTCCAGGGAAGAAATAGAGGAAGAGACAGCTAAAAGTAAGGGATGTTTGAGGCATAGTATGGAAACCTAGTATAGTTAAAGCTTCCTAAAGTATATATATATATGTATGTATGTATGTGTGTGTATAATACAAATACACACATATATAAAATGTGTGTGTACTTATATACATATGTACACATACATAAATGTATATGTACACATATGAAGGCTATTTAACTGAAATCATCAAGTAATAGGACTCAGCAGCTAAGGATATGCAAACAGAACAAAATAAACAAACGAGCAAAGAAAATCCAATAGCTCATAGTACAGTATAATGAGATCCAATTACATATATCTGTTGTTCTGTCAGTCCTGGGTACTGCAGCATTGATGGTAGGAACCACCCCATCCATCCAAGCCTCTGGAAGCCACATTAACTCTCCAGAAACTGCCCAGACTTCTTATTGACACCATTGTACTTTGAAACAGATTTGAGTTGGGCAAATACTTCCTCACCTTTGCCACCATTTTACCCAAGCATACTTGACTGCCTTCTGAGTTTGAACTGTAAGGCAAAACTCTAAAACCACTAGTGATTTTATGCAAAACATGTTTCAGCCACACATCCTTGAGTATAAGGAGAGATGTGCTCAGTGTATGCTCTAGGATGATTACTGTCTACTTCAAAAGAAGCTTAATCTTCTTTTAGCTACACCATAGAATCTCTATATCCATCAAAATCCCCTGCTGCTTCATGGAATTGCTATGAATTAAGGTATGTTGGGCTTCTACCTCTAAAGCCCAAGGACCCTGAACATTAAGAGGAGATCAACAAACTCGTAATTCAATTTGTTACTTTGTTCAGTTTGGTTATCTCTCCTAGTCTCTGCCAAGACCCGAACTTGACCATTGGGTTGGAGGAACAGCTTGAGAAAGTCTCACCACTCAAGAGCATCCTCCACAGCAGAGAGTAGTAAAATCACCTGTAACTGTTTTACTCTTTGGATGAAATATTGTTTGGGATTTAAAGCCATGTCGAGGCTCAATTTTAATCATTTCTTTTTTACCCAAGAAACTACGATCCACCCAAGACTTTCCACATTTGCTTTGATGTGACTCCAGTAAGTCTTGTCTGTTTCCACTGTCTTGCCCCATCTGTAAGTAGCCTACAGTTTCATCTCACCCTTCCTTTATTCTTTGTTTCTTGTCAAACCGAAGTTAATAGGGAGAATTCCATTGCATCTGCAATTTCCATTGTAACTTCTCCCTTACATGGACAAGCTTCCTATGGTCAGACAGCCTTGTGAGGGATTCCCTAAGACCCGTTATCTCTGCCCC
>PVIU01007897.1:0-87871 GCA_004026605.1 Ondatra zibethicus | reverse complement strand
TGTCGTCCCTATCTGTGACATGTCGTCCCTATCTGTGACATGTCGTCCCTATCTGTGACATGTCGTCCCTAGTATGAGGGACTGTATCTCTGAACTACCAGCCAAAATAAACCATTCTCTCCTTAAGTTGCTTTTACTGAGCATTCTGTTACTGCAGTGAGAAAAGTAACACATACGTGTACAGACAAATGAACTAGTAGTGGACAATGGGAAGGCAACAAATACTACCCAACTAGACACAGATGTATGTTCAGTTCTGGTCTACAGGCTTTTTCTCCTACTTAGATTGTCTTGTTCTAGGTTTCTGTTTCTCTACAGTTTTCTTGTAACAGAGGCCCCGAAGTAGTTCTCTCTTTTGTGGATCTTTTGACCAGTGACCTAACTCAATCTCCTTGGTTTTAAATTCACGATCCATTATCCACTAAACACGATTATACTACAGAGTGTCTTGCTTCCCTTATGTTATAACCTCACTCTACTCAGAAGACTGACTGCATATAAGCCCAGAGAATCCGTTCTCTGTATAGTTGCTTCTGTGTCATCCTTACTAAAGCAATGATATTGCCAGTGCAGACTGTACACTACCTTTAGGTTTCACTAAAACTCCTAACTATTCTCTGAAAATTATTTGAAAGATTCTAGCCCATTGCAATGCCTTCGTTTTGTAAATCCTTATAATATTTCTGGTCATTTGTACTTAATAATTTTCTATGTTTTTATTGAAGTTTCATTAAAAGAACTGATATTGAAATTTTTTTCATAATCCTTCCAAGGATTATTTATATTTATTTATATTTAGATAAAGTGAAAAGATGTTTAGTTCAGATAGATAATGTATTTCAATATATCGTTGAAACCATTTCAGACCCTATAGAGCAAGCGATCCAAACAGATCCCAAGAGTGGCCTAAGAGCAAAGGGGAAACAAACTGAAAATATACCTGCATGCATGTGCTTCACCCCACATCTGCAGGAAGCTCTTTGTGGGTAGAGGTTTGGTGTCCTTTTGTCTCCTGAACATTTTCACCTACCACTTCACCACTCTCTCGGCCTCATTTTCAACAACCATGAGTGTTTATGGAGGGCACTTTCACAGTGACAATAGACCACTGTTATAAAGGCAACTTTCATATATATTATGGTCTATGACCTCAAACTCAGAAAACATATGACCAACTTCTGATTATAATTTTTTTACATGCATCTCAGAATGAAATGGCATGCTCGTTTAGAATCTGTGACTGAAAGACTACAACAGAAGCACATGCAATCTTCACTCTAGGATTGAGGTGGATGATAAATAAAGGCCCCAGATGGGGAAGGAGAAAGCTATTTTAATACACCCTACCTTTCAGCTAGTGAGTCCACATCAATAACAAAAAGAGTTGTGGAACAAAGCTATATATAATGGAAGGAGTGGAGGACTTACAAATGTTCAGATCTGTAATAACACAAATCTGAACTTTATTATATACCTGCCTGGTATAAGTGTGCCACGGCATATGGGAGAGATACAGAAAAGTGTCCAGTTCACCTAAAAAGAACTTTCACCATGGGGGGGGGGGGACAATTTAAAACCTCCAAAACCTCTAGCGTTCAGAACTAGCAAGGGCAAAAACTGGGTGCTAGGCCTCATTTGTCTACATACTGTTCTTCATAGCCTACTTTTCTGACAGGCAGGTCTCACTGCCTTTCAACCATGTATAACGAAAGCTCTGATACTTCCAGTTTTGTCTTCAGCGTTTAAATCATCCTTTCACCCAAGCAGAGCTTTCTGATCTGTAACAATTGCAGAATCTGCGTTGTCTGTAGCTTTCACACGATGTGTCAGAAGGGAAGGGTTTCAGAGGAGGACCAGTAGACGAGTCAGAAAGGGAGTGCTAAGAGCATGGCTTGACGCTCTCTGAAACAGAACTCTGAACAAGTACAGGCTAAGAAGAGATATGACAGAGCCAGTAATGACAGAAGAAATGGAAATGAGTGAGGAGCATGCCACGAACTTGAAAGGGGTGATTCACGGGGAAATTTTAAAGGTCTGAGAGAAGCGATAGTTTAATAGGGTGGATATAAAAAACAGAAAAGCCCACAATGGGGTGGATATAAACTAGAAAATCCCACTCTATGAAATGGCAAGTGTAAAAACTATAAATTAGTGCAAGCTGGACCTGGATGTGCTTGTAGATTGTTTTATATATTACTATTTGGGAAAGCCTCTAGTATTTGAAACATACCTTAATTCTTCTGAGATTAATTGATTGAGTACATTTATTTATCCTTTTGCAAAAGTAGACTCAGAGATATAATTAGAGACAATCAATCAGAGAATAATTAAGAATCTTATTCTATGAAGAAAGATATCTCTTAATTATATCTATGATTTGACTACTTGCTAGTTTGGCCAATCATTTATTCTTTTTAACCAAAAGTTGGTGTCTGTAAAATGGGAGAAGTGATAACCCAAAGTAGGATTTGAAAATGAGAAAGATACATATGTATACAATAGTGTTGGAATATGGTACATGAAAAAAACATGTTACAAATATATGAACCTTCCCTATAATTTTGAAATAATGAAGAAATGCAAGAAAGCAGAAGCAGGGAAAAGGAAGGGGGTGGAAAGCAAAGAAATATTATTCCAAAAGGAACACTCCTTAAGAGTCCTGGTCGATGGATGATTTGAGTCTGGAACAAACTGACAGTGAACAAATTAAGAAGAAGAAAGAAGGAGAAGGAAGAAGGAGGAGGAAGACGCACACATTCATTAATGTTAAAGCACATGGAGTTATACAATGTGAAAATCCAAGGAAGGGTCAGAATCATTATAGCTCAACTATTCTTTTTATAGGAGTGACAATGCTGTAGGCAAGGCTGTTTAAGTGAAGTGTAAATGAGTTATGGAGGCTGTGCATGGGTCAGAAGAACTGATGATGATAGCCTGAGACAATGTTCACCAGAGCTCTGAGCCTGCTGTTGACTATAGTCTTTCTATTTGCAAATTAATCTTCTAGATAGTTCTGTATATATATATATAAAAGCCCACGTGATCCTTCACTGGGTGGGAAGAGTAGAGGACAGAAGTAAGAACAGGAGTGAGGGAGGACAGAGGACAGGAGTGAGGACCAAAGAGGTCTTACTTCCCCAGGTCTTAAAAGTATCACATATTGATAACTAAAACAATGTGTTTGAATTAACAATAACAGCAATAACAACAAGAACACAATGATATTTTCAAAACAAATTCAGATATTACCGATGGCTAAATATCAGGCCTCACCCTTCATTCTGTGCCAAAAGCATCTAGAGCATTAATTCAGCTCTGTTTAAGAGAAAAATTCCAATGCTTCATGGTCAATAAGGCTACAAAGCTGTTCCCTGTGGCCACTTGAAAGACAGCTATAGATGGAAGGCCAGTAAAGCTTGAGACATTTATTTCCAGGCATTTCCTTTGCCTGCCTGAAATTTCTCCTCATGTCATCAATCTCTTGATATACTCTTAGAAAATCATTATCCTCTTCTTCTCACCTGGAGGAATTCTCTTCTCTTTCAGACCTGAAGCAGCAGTCACTCTTTGGTGTTGTATCAGACAGCTTGACAGTAGCGTGAAAAGACAATGTATATGAAAGGAGAGTAATACCCCGACTCCTGTCTTAGCAGGTTCTATTGTTCAAATGTTATTTTCTGAATAGTTTTTATCAAATAAGCTAGGGGCTAGTGCATTGTGGCCCATAACAAGAGACAAGACTTTTTTTTTCTTTTCTTTTTACTTCAACTTGCCTAGTGTTACTAGTCATCCAATATTCTTAGCTTTATTTCATTTTTAGGGGGAAAAGGGTACCCCCATGTGAAAATGTTACTATAAAAAATAGGCTATCCTTTAAAATGTTTAAAGATTTCCACCAGATAAAAGGCATAATCAGAATCTTTATTTTTATAATAGTGTTAACTTTTGTTTATGACCTAGTTCTTATTGGTAGCTTCTTATTTACAGAGAGCAGTGATGTAGCATGTATCAAGAAGTTAAGCTTTATTCATGTGATGCCAGGGTTTTCCACTTAGTAAATCCGGAGCTTAGCAAAATGCTGTGTATTAAGAAAAAATTTAATAAATTGCAATCTTTAATAATTCCTTTATGCTCATTAGCAAATAAATATAGGGTGTTTTCTTCCTGTATAGCAGGTTTGTGTAGTAATCAATAATAATTTTTAAAGACCAAATATAATAAATCCCCAATAAACCCAAATGGCTTAAGGGAAAAGTACTGATAAGTTTAGGAAACATTTTAAAATGTATCCATTGTCAGTAAATAAGAGAAAACTATGTAAATCAATATTTACAATCTTTTGATTGTTTTTCTTTCTTTTTCCTTTCCTTCTTTAGTTTTTCTTCCCTTTGGGGGCAGCTTGCAGCAGTCTTAGACTGCCCGGACTGGCCCTGAAGGAATTATGTAGCCAAAATGACTTTGATCTGCTGGTTTTCCTGCCTCGCATCCTAAATGCTGGGAACACAAGCAACATAGTCATGTGCCACCATGCCTAACTTTGATTGTTTTACTAATAACAAAGAAATATAAAAACATATTTAAAAACCTAAAAAAAATATTTGTATGTTTATATTGGTCTTTCAGTAGAAAACAATGAAATTCCATTTCTGAGCTCCCCAGTTAATTGCACAATCTAGCTGACAGTTTATTGACCTTTTACTTTTATCCCCTCTTCACTGAAAGGAAGAAATGACTCATAGCTGAAAGAGAGTCATAGCTAAGAACTCTTCACATATCCAAAAACCTCAGAAGAATTAGGACAAAAGAGGGGGTAGAGGACGCAAGCCTGTAAACAGATTCAAATATATAGAGACCGGACCAGTCCCTGTCAACTTTGATAATAATGCCAGAAACATCTGGAAAGCTTTTTGCAAAATATTGATGCCTAGAGTAGTCTTTGATAGTCTACATCAGTAATCCCAGCTCTCAGAACACTAACAATGGAGGACAGAAGTTGGAGTCTAGTCCAACATATACGAAAAAAAGAAAACCATTGCCTTAAATAGCCACCACCATCAATAAAATTGATACCTGTCCCCTACTTTTAGTGGGTCTGATTTAATTGATTCAGACTTCAGCATGGGTATCAAATGTTCTTGAGGCTATTTTAATTTTACTACAAGATTAAGAATCCCCAGTGGCAGGCAGGCACTTTAAGTGTGAAATACTAGGCTCTGGGGTAGATGTGGGGGTCCAGAAAGAGTGTCACATTGCCCATGAATTCAAAATTCAGTCCATGATGAAAATAAGGTTCATTTGCCTCTTCCCTGTTTTGATATGGGTAATAATGGTATAAAAACAGCAACAGTTAAATTGCAGTGCATTAACACAAATCAAGACAGTGGCATGAAATGGAGCTCTCTACCATGGACTTTCTAAATGAGCAAACATACTTGAGGTTAAAACAAAAAGAAAGCAGGTTTCTCTTTAAAAAAAAATCAGTGAGGAAAGAGAAAACACTATTAATTTTGTTAAATATCAACTCTTGACTATATATCTTTTTAATATTCCATGACAAAATGGGAATTATACACAAAGTACATCTGCTGTGTACTGAAGAATAATGTCTTGGGGAAAAACATTTGTGGTGGTTGCTAGCTAAAATTAGCCCATGTTTTCACAAAACAACAATTTAATTTAAAACAGTAGCAACTGCAATTATATAGATTTGTGTGTTTGGCAGACTTTTTATTGAAAATGATTGAAGTAAACCTAATACTTCAAGGAAAACGTCAGTTGTATCTTAAATGGTATAATTTGAATTTTCATGTGATAATTAAATCTTTTGAAAACATTGCCTCCAAAACTGTGAAATTTACTAGTTTTCTGTTACTCGAAGACTTTTCTTATAAAACTGATGATTGCAATAATAAATATGATTTTTATAATGTACCACACAATCATCACGTTTTCTATGTGTGTGCTTCTTTGTGTGTCTGTGCGCACATGTGTGCGAGCACACGTGCATGGGGTATATGTAAATGTTCCTGTTGGTGTGTGCACATGTACAAGTTGACCTTGCGCGTCTTCTTCCATTGTTTTCCTTTATTTTGGGGGTATTGGATATCTCACTGTGGCAAGACTTACAGGTCAAGACTCAAGCAATCCGGCTACCTCTTCCTTTTCCAGTTCTGGGGCTACAGATGAGTGAGATACATGACTTTAAATGGGTGCCGGGGATCCAAATCCAGATTTTCCTGCTTGCCAGGAAACACTTTATCACCTTCACCCCAGCCTGCAATCATTGTTACTAAGATCTACATACTATCACAGCTAACTAAACACTTAATATGTGGTAATAGAATATTCTACATGGGTAAAATACACACAATAGAGAACAACTCAAACTAATGAATTGTAGTTTAATGCTGTTAAAGAGCTCATTGATGGATATTTGGTTTCCACGTGGTATATAATCTTTAAGAAATGGCCACTTGTCAATGTTTCATTGTGATATCAAACTAAAAATCTGGATTGTCTGAAGTGTTGCTAGTAAAATATTCTATTTCTGTTGGAGATCATTTTTATTTAGGGACTTCACAGGCAAGAAGCCACCGCAGCACAGAATTCAGAGGCACAAATAGGAATCCACTACTCCTAGCTAACTTTTAAAGAGATAAACAGAAGTTTTCAGCAATTTAATCTGCTTACTACATGTGTTTTCATTTTGAAAAACAACATGTATTTTCCTCAAAAGTATTTTGCTGATTTTTATTAATGAGTTTATAAAGCTGTTTTGAATACATAAGCATTCAAATACACACACAAATATTGCAATTCTCACTAATTTCAAGAGTGTAACTCCCTCATACACACACACAAATTTTGGAAATGGATGCTCTAAACTAAAGGAGTTGATAATGAAGACAACTAGGAGATGGTATAATCCAGCTAGGAATAAATAAAAGGAAGTTAGAGACTTAAAATGAATTTAATACACAGTTCCAAAGGAGTGTATGTATGTATACACATACATGTACACACACACATGCATATATGGGGGCTAGAGAACAATCTCATGTATCCTTCTTTGAAATTCTATCCTCCCTATTTTAGACTGGATTTCTCATTGGCCTAGAGTTTAGCAATTAGGGAAGTGTTACTAGCCAGTGAGCACCAGGGATTCTCCCATCCCTTCCTTCCCAGCTTAGGGGTTTCAAGCATTCATAACTACTTTGTACATGAGTTTTGGGGATTGAACTCAGATCTTGACATTTGCAAGTCACAGTTAAAAAGAACAGAGAATAAAAATTGATGGACTGCACAGTGGAGGGAACTACAATGGGCCAGATCTGGGTTACAGTGATTGAAGTTTCCATCACTCCTCTGTGGAAGGTTAGATGCAAATAGTTTGACTGTTGTAAATTATGCTGATTTTGAAAATCAATCAGAATTTGCTCTGAGCCTTTTGTCCTAGAGTAACTACTACCATTGATGCATATGCAATGATCTTTAAGGTTTGGTGGGGAGTGCTAAGTGGTGAGGAGGAGCATGGGAAAGTAAACCATGCTTGCTAGTGTAATGGTTGCTTTTCCCCAAATTCCTCTCAGTTTAGCTGACTATTGTCAATGTAGTGTCTGAGGAGGTGACTGAGGGTCTGTCTGTGACCTCTTGGGTTCTCTTTATCCTTACGGTCTTGGATGTGTCATGAAATACACATTTCCAGTACAGATAACTTAGAAGAGTGGGATAAACCTGCTGTGAAGATGTGATTATTGACAAGCTTTCAAGGCACAGTCAGAACCTAGAAGAATACGTAAGTAGAACCTTCTGGGAAGTGATTACATCTTAGTGGTCCCCATGTGATCATTGCCATTTAAAAGAGGCTGAAGGAAGCTCCTTTGCTTTCCTTACTTTAAGATAGAGAAATACTGTGCTGCCTTGTATCTGAGGTTGGGTATCTACCAGATACTAAATCTTTTGCTCACTCAGAATTTCAGACTTCACAGCATGCAGAGCTGTAATCAGTGTGTAAAGGTCTTTCCCGTTTCCATAAACGTGTTTTGTCATAGCGGCAGGAAGGTACCAAGCTGCTGTCCTGATTAGCCTTCATTCTCAACTCAACATGGCCTAAATTCATCTGAGGGGAAAAATCTAATTTGAGCAGCTGCCCAGATCAGGCTGATCTGTGAACACACCTGTGAGGGATGGTTTTCATTATTAACTGATGTAGGAGAGCTATGCCCGCTGTGGGCAGCAACGTCCCCCAGGCAGGTGGCTTTAGTATATTAAAGAGCTTACTAAGCATGAGCCAAAGAGGTAGCTAAACCAGAGAGCAGCATTCCTCTCTAGTATATACTTTGCCTTCCTGCTCTGACTTCCTTAAAAGGAATGTATGTAATTTGTCAGCTGAAATAAACCCAATCTTTGATAAGTTGCTTCTGGTCTTGGTTTCTGCCATGGCAGCAGAAAGGAGACTAGACCATGAGTCTCTAAATCGTAACTTGAAACCATGCAATAATCTTCCTCCTCAGTGTGGTGTAAGGGTATGGATCACGCTCAAAAGAGACCAGTGATTTGAGGATAAAGGCTAAATAGTATAGAGAAGATCTTTTTTTTCTTAGTTGTACTTATTCCTTTTCTTTATGTGTCTCCGCACATCTGTGTACATACTTGCCCTGGCGTACACGTGGAGATCAGAAAACAACTTGGGGGAATCGATTCTCTTCTCCCGCCATGTGGGTCTTATAGATCAAACTCTGACCTCCAGGCTCAGTGGCAAGTGCTTCTTCCCTCTGAATCTGCCAGCCTGGAGAAGGCGTTTTCAATCTTTGGGATACAGTCAGTTCTCAAAGAGTTAGGTCTGTGATACTTAAGTAGGTTTGATAGAATACATTTACAAGAGCTGACTGTGGCATGCTGCTCTTGCTTATCCACGCTTCCTATGAAGTGCCACTTGAAAATCAAATTGCCACATTGCATTTACATCACATGTTATGCCTGGAGTATTGTCCTTTGAAATAGATTGGTCAGGGTACGCTATTCACAGAAGAGCAATAACCTACCAGCTTGATATTGCCACTGAATCTTAGCTCTCATGGAGAGAATGCCAAAGTAAGTTATCATATACTACACTTGAAAAATAAAGAGCCTCTTCTGACCAAGTAGAATATGAAAAGAAGAAAAAGTCTCTTTTTAACTAAATGTGTCTTCATCCACCAGCACTGTTTTCTATTGCTAGGAAGGGTTGCAAAGTTCCATGACAGCTTCTCCTTCAGCATTCCCCTAACTACCCATTTTAACTTTACTACAAATCCCTTTGCCCATCAAATATCTACATAGCAGCTATGTACAGCCACAGGTCATTAAATAGGCACACATTTCCACTCACAGCTACTAGGAAAAGGACAAGCACTCCACTTTATGAGAAGTGAATATAAAAAAGACAGTTTTACAGAAATTTACTTATGATACAGGGTTCTTAATATAAGATTAATTCTTGTAATGCTGTGTGAGAGAAAATAATAGCATCTTTTAGCTATCTGCATCCCTAAATTCATGTTGGAAATATATCAGATTAGGTACTTGTAGTCATTGTATACTTTTTAAGAAAGGAAATGCTGAAGTCAATATAGACCCAGAAGCCACTAACATCTGAAGTCTTCAATATGCTAATTAATATTTCCAGTGCTCTTGAAGATCTAATATAATATCTATATATCTAATATACTATTATATAATGTGATGATGCAATAGTCTTAAAATATCTCTTACATTCTAAGAGACAGGAAATTTTCTCGACCTCGTACCCAAAGTTAATAATACACCCTGATCACTTAAGACCTAGGACAGCTATCCTACTGTGTACTCAAACTCTTTAACCTGTCTTTTAGAGAAAAAGTAACAACCAACTTCGTTCGCTTTTGATTTCCATGCAATCATCTTTTACAATGTAAGGTAATGCTTAGCTATAATCTAAAATTATATACCCTTCTATGCCCCAGGCCGAAAGTAATGGATGCATGTCATTTGAGGAAAGTCACAAATACAGATGTTGAAAGCAGTTTCCTAAACTCTACGATAAATTTTGAAAGCAATCATTTATGTTTATTGGTTAAGTCAAATATTTGTTGGAGCCTTGCAAAACACTGATACCAAGGTTATGGCTTGCTCTCCACAAACTGACCTCAAGGCTCTCTTGTTGGCCGTGGGCTTCATCTTATGGAGTGAGCATTAAATCAAAACTGATATTTATTGGTTACTCCCATAAGCTTTGTGTCACCAGTGTCCTAGCATATCTTGCAGGTAAGACCCATTGTAGATCGAACTGTTTGTGGCAACACCTACACAATATTTTGAACATGGAGAAGTAGAGGTGGTACCTGCCTAGAGCCTTCACCATGAGAAGCTAGTGGTTTTGGAATCTAGTGGTTGGTACCCTGTACCAACCCAGTGGAAATAGCACCAACCCAGTCACAAAACCTTCAGTTTAGAGTGGTGTCCTGCTTGCAAAATGTTCCAGGGCAATGGTGGCACAAAGTTTCTGAGAATAGCCACAAAATGTCAGATTTGACTTAAGGATAACTCCATAAGATGTGATCCTTGACAAACATTTGCTTGCGTGACCTAGAACCCGAGACTACATAACACAGTGACCTAAGGAAAAACCAAATACTGCTAGAAAGGAACATACTAAAGGAATATAACAATAAGATGACTCCTAAGGACATTCTGCTATAATCATAGATTAGTGCCTTGCTCAGTCATCATCAGAAAAGCCTGCTCCTGTAGCAGGTGGGAACAACCACAGAGACCACAGTCAGAACTTATACAGAGACAGAGAGACAGGGACACACCTTGGAACACTCAACCCCAAAAGGGATGTTGCCATCAAATCCTTCTTTCAGGGCTCAGGGAATTCCCATTGAAGAGGAGATGGAAGGAGGTATAAAATCCAGAGGGGATGGAGACACCAAGTAAGCAAGAAAATAAGCAAGAAAATACAGGACTGATATACATATGAATTTACAGCGATTAAGATGTGGCAGAGAAGAGCTGGCTGAGACAGAAACAACCCCAAGGCTATGCTTTCAGTGACCGACTATACTTAGTTAGTCAGCTCCTCCTAAAGTTACCACCATTTCGTAAAATAGCCTGACCAAGGAAGGGCCAAGACTTCAGCACATGAACCTGATGCCGACATTTCACCTTCAAACCGGAAGACTAGATGTACTTTATGCAGTTTCTTTTTTTATTGATTTTTATTGAGCTCTACATTTTTCTCTGCTCCCCTCCCTGCCTCTCCCCTCATTATGTAGTTTAATCCCTCCTATTTTTTTTATGAGAAAGATCTTTTTATTCCAGATTTTAAAATGATTAGACATATTGGTTTGATATTTTTATTTTTCTGATATTTTAAAACTTTGTTCCATTTTGATGTTATTTTATTATGAAGGGATAATGGCTGTTGTACTTTTTTATGAAAGAATAATTTCTCCTTTAGTGTTCCTATTTTCAATTCTAGGATGTCCTATCTCTTATGACATTTGGATTCTTTTAGATACATTATTAAAAATTTTCACTCTCCAGAAATCTTTCATGATTTTGTATTGATGGGCATTTTGCAACGTGTTTATTTAGAAAGAACCAACACAATTAGAATTTGGAGATTTCCTTTCTAAAAAGTTGGTATTTTTATGTGTTGATATAACCAAGGTTATTTTAATATTTGGTTAAATGTCATATTTACAAGTACTTAGGGATAATACTTGCCAACTGAACTGTGTGCATAGACTAGGTCTCTATTCTCCTTTTCTCAGCATATAATATTTGTAGTAGTCAGATGCTTTAGAGAAATGGAACGAATGGAATGGATATACATTGCAAAGCTTATCTATTAGGTTGACTTATACAATACAGGCTGGATAGTTCACAAAGTAATGTTCTACCTGCTGGAGAGGCTGTGAATCAGCACACAAAGCCAGAAGTCTCAGCAGTCCCAGCTTGGCACTGCAGGCCTAGAGGATTCCTGGAGAGCTGCTGGTCCTTAGTCCACACTGGGAAGCAGAAGAATCAAGATTCTCAATCAGTACAGGACGACCACAGCAATAGGAATGGGATAGACACACTTACCAGCAAGAGACCGCAGTGGACAAGGAAACAGCATTGCTTTATCTTGGACTTTGAAATCTTGGCTACCCTTAGAAGGGGCTGCCCACTCTGATGCAGGTCTTCCCTCCTTACTTAATGCTTCCACTCACATCCTTATGTGATGTATGCCCAGATGTATGCCTTGTATCTGTTCCAGATCTCATCAAGGTTAGCCATTACAATGTCACTTTATTCTTTTTTAGACATTCTCTATGACTCTCAGAGCAATACTTTATACCATCCTTTATTCAAGTCAAAACACAACTTTTAATTTTTGTTTCCTAACAACACAGAGCTAGCTTACCTCCATTCCTTCCTTCCCTCCCTCCCGTCTGGGTACTGGGAGGTTTGCTCAAGGCCTCATGCTTATTAGGAGACCATTCTCCTTCTGAGGTGCATCCCCAGGCCCCACAGCATCAGACTTAGCATGACGGGTTTGTGTTTATACGCATAAATAGCATGTAGCACTAAGACAACAAAGTAGAGAACACTTAGCTTGGGAGTCTCTCAGCTTTTACATCTTTCTAGTCACATAATTTCAAGGAATGTGAGAATAATATCCTTCTGCAGCTAAGCTGCGTCCCACATATTCATAAGTTATAGGCTTAACTACAATAATTCTAGAGTTAGACATCAATGCAAACTCAGGTTTGCTTAATAAAGATGCAGAGACAGACATAATTATAAATATGTGTGCATATAAGAGTATTTGTATCTATATGCTATCATTCTATCTATTGAGAGACATAAGGCTCGTTGACAACTAAGGAGGATGTTAAATGCAGAGAGTGAAAATACCGGTTTTTAAGATCATAGTCCAATAGAAATAGTCAGAGAGCCCTTGGGAGAAACAAAAATTCTAGGATTGAATGGGAAGCAAAAGGAATTTTATAGTACAAAGTAAAACATCATCATCAAAAAACAAAGCACAGGGAGGCACATACAGGCTAATAATTTGCAAAAGGTGTAAAGTGACTAACTGGAAATGTTCCTGGTAACTGAGCGTAGTGGCACACACCTTTAATCTTAGCCTCCAAGAGGCAGAGACAGGTGGATTTCTGTGAGTCTGAAGCCAGCCTGATTTACATAGTGAGTTCCAGGCCAGTCAGGACTATGGAGTGAGACCTTATCTAAAAGTTAATAAATAAATAATGTTCCACACAGTCAAAACAGGAATAGTCTGAGCAAGCATAAACCATGTGGTAGTGAGATGGCTCAGTGGGTAAGAACACTTGCTGTCAAACTGGAGGACTGAAGTTTGATCCCTGGAACTCACATGGTAGAAGGAGAAAACTGACTCCTACAAGTTCTCCTGTGACCTGCCAAGCCACCCTCCCCACTAAATAAATAAATAAATAAAAGTGTTTTTTTAAGTTAGTTTTTTTTTTTAATTATGTGTATGAGCATTTTGCCTGCATGCAAGTCTGTAGCATATGTGTGCATGGTGCCCATGGGGGTCAGAGGACGGGGTCAGATCCTTTATACCTGGAGTTACAGATGTTTGTCGGTTGTTGTGGGGATGCTGAGAGTTGATCCAGGTCTTCTGGAAAAGGAGTCAGTATTCCTCACTACGGAGTCATCGTTGCAACCCCAGTAAATAAGTGGATTTTATAAGCAATATTACATAAAAATAAACAGCATTTTGTGACAGACAGTATATAGAGTTGTCACAGGCCCTGTACCAAGTCCTCCGTATTAGAAATATCTTCTACTTGTATGGCATATTTGATACCATGCATGAGCCAATATCAATAATATTAATAACAGTACTGTATTAATAACAGTATTAGTAACAATACTGTTTTTATAACTGTTATACATTTTATAACTGTTTCTTAGTTTTTTCCCCATCAAATCTATTAAGTGTTTCAGAATGCCATCTATTCCTCCAAACACACTTAGTTGTCATGCCTCCTGAGGTGTCTCTGGGGTCTGACAACTGATTCTCTGATTTCTTTTCTGAAGAACTTTTGATGACCTACCTATTTCTGAGATTCACTGGTCAATTATTTGGATGAATGTCCCTCAGCTGAGATCTAATGTTTCCCCTGTGAATGACAAGGAATTCTGTGTGTTGGGAAAAGAGGGTCATAGCAGGAACCTGCCTGATGCCACATAATACACTGTGACTGTTAATCCTGACTGCCTGACAAAAGGTGTCACCCCCACCCCTTCCAATCCGGAAACAAGCCATTATGTGCAGTCTAAATTTGACTCACTGCTTATAAGGAGGAACGTTTCCATTAGGAAAAAATGCCTTTTTCAATTTAAAGTACCCTGGTTTTCATTTAATCTGAAGATTCCTTAAATATTTCACATGAAATAGTTCCTGTTTTCAGCTAATAGGAATGTCTCCAACATTATGTTGTTCTAATAAACTTATTGTACTTAATTTCCACTGTTTTTATGAAAGTTATTTTAATAGTATCAATCAATCACTTGAACTCTAAAGACTATATTTTAAAGATCCAGGTGCTTGAATGTTTATCATAAAACAGCAAGCATAATAATTTCCACTTTTGTGGAAATAATTAGGATTACTGTCTGGAACTGGTAAGGCAAGAATGACTGTAATGCCTTCTTAAATTTTCATCTCAGTCCTTAAATATAATTCTTTTTATGAACATATTTTAATTAGAACAGACAGAGGAGGTACACTGACTAAAAGCTAAGTCATAGACATTTAAATGGCTAGAAGTGTCACAAGTAATAAAGAGATTCTCAGGCCATACTTGATATACATTTTCCCAAGCACAACTTTATTTCTGGAGGCATTTTTGTTTCATAATTTTTTAAAAATATTTTTTAGATTTAATTCTTTGGTCCTTTCATGAGTAAGCCTAGCCTGATTTTTACGACTAATTGTAATTCTGATTGCCATCATCTAAAAATTCTAAGGTATCAAATCTATCTCTTACCTTTCTTACCCTTTTGTTCAGATTTGTTCTCCTCTTAAGCTTTGTATCAGTTTATTGGGCGTTCTTTGAAGAAGGTTGTCTACTTTCCAGTTATCCTGGATAATAATGTGGTTTGCTTATTTTTCCCTTCCTTCCTTTTCATTTTCTGTTATCCCCAAGGCCCCAAGCAGTTCTCCTTGACTTGGGTTTCCCATTTCCTCCCTGTCCTTTTCATCGCAAGCATTTCTAACATGTACCCTTACCAGAATCCTACCTGCACTGAGATTCTTATTTATATCTTAATCATTTCAATATCAAAACCTGCCTTCATCTCATTTATAGTCTTCTTAAATCTCGGAGTTTCAGAAGATCTAGAATTCTGCTGTTGCACTGCTAACTTGTCAGTTTTCAAAGTTTTGTATTCCCGGTCTTTTCTGTGGCGATTGATGGCTGCATTAACCACCGCCCCACACTACCTTTTAACTCTATATTAACAACTTTCTTGGCTGACTCATTATCTGATTTCTGCCACCTCACACCCTTGCCTTGAAATCCTCTCATCTTAAAAATCACGATAAAGGACTTAATTTCCATGGTGTTTCTGTGAAAGACCCATACATTTTGATCTGGATATCAGCTGTTTTTTTTTTTTTATTTCCTGTATGTTTATTTTCTTTTAAAAAATTTTTTTCCTGTCAGTATGGGTACCAGTGAGCAACTGTTTCTTTGTTCTTCCTTTCTTTGTGTGCATGTGTATGTACTGCATGACTATGTGTTTACATGTGCGTGCCTGTCAGAGGTTAAGCTTGGGTGTCTTCTCCATCTTAGTTTTTAATACGTGTTCTCTTTCTGAACCTTAATCACCTGGGCTGTCTGGCTAGCAAGCTCAAAAGTACTCCCATTTCCCCCTCTCTAGCCGTAGGATTACAGGAACGTGCCACCACACCTTGCAGTTTTTACTTGGGTTCTGTGACTACAAACTCAAATCCTCTCCCTGACAAACACTTCTCCAGCAGGGCCATGCTTCTAGCCTCCACTTCTGCTTTTACCTGCTGAAATCTGGTACACACGACTATCAGTGTTATCTAAATAGTCTACAGTTGGTAAGTCACCATAGAATCAGATCTTCATCTTTAGGGTCATAGGCATTGATTTCCAAATAAGTAATAGATGTGCAAATGTCTATTTGATCTCATTGAGTGCATGCTGCCTTAGCGCTAAAGTCTTCTACTTCTGTCAGATCATTGGATCCATGGATTAAAAGAAAAGATGTAGTTTTTAACATATTAGTGAAATATCTTAAGGTATATGAAAATTTCATTCAATCTTTGAAGTGCATGTACGATGGCCATTCACTTAGATGAATAAGACTTGACACGTTTCAGGAAGGACAATACTATACATCAGAAAAGCTATTTTTGAAATAAAAAAACAGAGTTATTTATAACTTTCTATTTTCTATTTTTATAAAAATATTTTTCTATTTTTTATAGCTTTCTATTTCTGCTTTCCATTCTAAAACTTCCAATTTCCCGTCCTTGTAATTTTTTTTTTAGTTCGTTTGTCAATATAGGTTACATTTCCTATTGGTGAATAAATAAAATGAAGATGTGTTTAGTATATATTTACCTTTGTAAGACACATATCCTGTGTTTTTCCTTTTGAAAGCAGATAGACTTAGTTCTAAAGACAGAGCAAGGGTGATCCTGCCTTTGGAAATGGGAAAGATAGCAATCCTGGCCTCCCATGTTTTCACATAATTTCAGAGCATGCAGGAATGTGATGGTTGTTGTGAATCAGGTCGGCACAATGAATAACCAGGCCAGCTCAAGGATAACAATTATATTTTTAATGATTATAAGGGGAAACTCACGCTACAAGAGTGGGAGGTCCGACTTCCTATCTGTCCAGCGGGAGTCGTGCAGAGAGAGAGCGTGCCCACCTGGTTTCTCTCAGTTTTTCTTCCTGGGCTCCAGGTAGCCACACCTTAACTAGATGTGATTGGCTGACAAAGTTTCCCCATCATCTCCCCCTTTTGTCTAAACAAGATCGATGCAAACCCAATACAACTATATACAATAGGAACAAATACCAAATATAAAATTACAAACAATAAACAATATTAAGCAAGGAACACATAACAAAAGTTTTACTAAACATTCTATTTCAAGGAGTCTAAATATTGCATTGAAATTAACCTTGGCTAAATCATGAGGAAGGTAACTACAATTATCTAATCTTCAACTCCATGGAAGATCTGAGAAGGGAAACAATATTACTTAAGTAAACAGGAAGTGCAATGGAGAAACTTCCAAAATGTGCAACAAATGACAGAGACAACTGGCTACCTGGGCAATCACCCAAAGTCTCATTTGCAATGTTGAAGCAACCAACTTTGGCTAAGGCCTAATGTAACTGACAGACCATTTTCAAAGGCAAGAAACTTTTCAAAACTATCTTACCCTGTCTTGGCAGGATATGACAGTCCTGTGTTATCCATTTACGGATACTCTGTATCTCTGTCAGTGGTTGAGGTATGGGCACTTCTTTGCCCAAAGGGCAGTTCTGCCAAGAAGAAAAGCTCCAGGTGGAGTGTCTTTGGTGCTCAACATTCTCTTGGGAATAGATCGGTGTTGCCAAGAGTGATTGTGTCTCACTACCCATAGAACTCTAAATTAGATTAAATGCCATTTTCTACAGCTCTTTGAAGAGGTTGAAGATTATCTATCTACACTGAATATAATCTCTATGTATCTAAAGAACCTGATTAGTCTAATTATAAATATGACAAACATAGATGATTATTGATCTATAATTCTCAATACCTATCTACCTTAAAGACTAAGACAATAAACAACTGTGCAATAAATGAGGACAATGACCTCAAAATATAAACAATGTATAAGTATCTTGATCAGAGGTAGAAATGTACACTGCAATATGGTAAGTATATATATCAATACATAAACAATGTTTTAAACAGAGGTAGAAGCATACATGCATACAATATTCAATATAATTTAACTTTGTATCAATATACAAGAATCTATAACAATATAATTGTCTAAAAACAATAACTCACAAATAACAATCTATTATCCCATCATCCAATTATCCCTCATTTTTTTTCAAAAAGATCCCTGAGGCTATAAAATTCCTCCCCCATCCCTCAACCATATACCAATTATAATCAACTCCTACATGATGTCCCTAAGCCTGAGGGCAAACTTTGCTGGGAGAGGGGACATCGTCCTCTAAAATTGCTTCCAGCTGTCATGGGGGTGACGTTCTTTCTAGGGGATCCTGTGAAAGTAAAATGATGGTTAAATTCCAAGATTAATGTCTGGTAAAATTGCAAATAGTCTGAGTATTTTGTGGAGGTCTGGCCAGAATGTTGTAAAAGATGTGCACCATTTCAGCTAACCAAGTTGGAACCGTCTTGTGCAGCTGGTTCTTGAAACAGGTCTTGTAGTAGAGCTATCAGTATCATGACGTCATATCAACCAAGTGGAGTTGCTGTTGTGGGGCCCCATCTTTCTTCCTGGAAACTTCAAAGATAACCACAGGAAAATTTATTGTTTATTATGGAAAACTTAAGTATTATTTATATAGACATATACAGACATATATATTCAATGAAAGGTATGATAAAGACAAAAATAGATATGAAAAAAGGCAAAGAAGTTTTATAAATCATTTTTCCCTTCTGTCCCATATCATGGTTCTTGACATAAGACAGAAACTCTAGGTTTTCTCTTAACAATGGGCTTGGAATTAGAGAGGGACTTTGGTGGCATGCTCATCATTCCAAGAGTGTTTCAATTAATGTAGAGTCTCCTGCCCACACTTGAGTCTCTGGAGGAAAAAAAAAGAAAAAAGAAAACAAAGCCAGACAACTATTTTATATGATGCTAGCTGTAGCATGCTGGAGGGGCTAGTAGAATGTCTGAAATTTGGTTTCAATGAATACCAAGAAGAAACTTTTCACTGTTAATCCAAAGAGTCTCTGTGAACTGACACAAGCAAGCAAATGCCTTCACCCTTTCCCATTTTTCTGCTGACCGGAAACAGTACACACAATGAGCCCCAATGACCCCAATCTTCAGCTTTTCTCAAAGTCTCCCTGTCTCTGCACCCTTGGAGCTGTGTTCAGGAAGGGTGGGGGGAGTGAGATGTAGACCTGACACCTGACACCAATTCACCTGGGAGAAAGCTGCTTAGAAACTAAGTCCTGTTTGTTTCTAATGTGTGATATTGAGCAGCTATTTTTTTCATTAGTTTTGACTCTGCTTCTGCTTACTCCGCTTTTCTGATATGTTGCAGACATTGTCGTAAACTCACACTCCAGGCCTCTGATGAAAGATTCACGAAAAGCCCTCTTAGTCTTTGTTAGGGTTATATGTGAATCACTTTCTACTGCCGCTCCCGAGGTGAGGAACAGTCGGAAAGGCAGAGAACTGATAGAATTTGTTCTTCCTGTTCGGACAACTAGTTACTTGCCAGGCCTGATTAGTATAAGGGAGGGAAGAAATGTCACCCCTGGAGGTTGAGATAAAGCCACCCTCAAAAAAATAAAGTCAGGAAAATTCAAATGGAATGGATGAGATTAGCTATCTGTAGAAACACCTTTCCCCACGGAATAGCCAAAAGCATTATGTGGAGAAATTTAGAAAGACCCCAAGGAATCCGACAATAGCAGAAGCTTGATTGTATCCCTACGTTTCCAGCAACAATCTAATCATGGTGAATGGATGAAGCTGTAACACAATCAAGCAGTAACTTAATCAGTTATAGTGAATAGATTAAGTGCTCTAATCACAGTCAATTTAGATGTAACCCAACTAAAGAAAGACTGTTCTAACAGAAGGGGGTGTCTACAAGGAAGTGGGGACACCAAGAAGCCAGGCTTTGTCTGTGACTCCAGCTCCCTCCAGTGTAAGGTGTACAGCTACAAAGTGCTCAAAGAGGCAGGTGGAACCAGCCGATTGTATCTATAGTAATTTGGATTTCAAAAACTTATCAACTAAGCAACAGTTCTTATCAGCTCCAAGGCCAAAGGACTGCATTTCCAGAATCAGAAAAAAAAATAAAACCACAACGAAAGCACAGTTAATAAAGGTAATAAAAGAAGAGGTTTCATATTCACGCAACGGCCATTCAGGTAATGGCTTCAGTAATACTTTAGAAGCTAGCCTAGAGGCCGAAGGCTCAGTATTGAATAAAAAAAAAATCTTTGCAGGTTCTCATGGAATATTCTTTCTGAAAAAGAAGATAGATGCTATGCCTTGTCTGCTACATTATCTTATTATCATGTTGATTATTTCTAGGAAAAATGTATAGGAACTGAAAAACATCACAGGGACCCTAAAATGATCTGAGACTTAGAGAAAGATCCTTTTGGTTGACCTACTTACACCTTATTAAAACAAAGAGACTGCGAACAGGAATGAATATAAGTTGAACTAAAATTAGGCTAATACTGTGAATTAAGTAAGTGACAATAAGTTCCTCAAAATGATCTGTGACAAACACAATAATTTGCATAGAGACTATTTAGATATGCAGTTGCTAACTTGCTTTTAAGAATAGCACAGAGAGAGGCTTATGTGTTAATCCACATTCTATACATGTACTATTTAGAGAAGAACTACTTCTAATACTTTTAGAATAAAAGCTTCAAAGATTTTATACCTTTGGACTTGACCATGGACCAAAATGTGTGCTCCTAAAACAATATGAGGATGCTGAAAATGTGTTATGGTTCCAACCCCACTGTAATGGGCTATCCAATCAACTACAGTATATAACACCAATTGGAGCATGCAAGATAGTAAGGCATAAAAGTGCAATGATTACAAAGTGAAGCTCAAATAGAGCATTCTTCTATAATTTCCTATCCAAGACAGAGAAGTGTTACCGAAAAGTTTTACAGCAACCAGTCACATGCTCTAAGTGGGTCTCAAGGGCACTCAGGCAGAAACTGCATTGCCCAAAAATATGTTAGAAGTTGGCATGCCCGGACATAAAATATGGAGTGCTAAAACACCACACAGTGTAAGATACAAAGAAAGTATGGGCATATGTTAGCTCCCTAGTCACAGGTCATAACAGCAAAGAGCAGGATCCAATGAAGCAGCCAATAGGCCCATTGCAAAAGCGTACCTCCTGGCAAAAGTACAGAGAAAAAGTTCCAATGATTGCGATGAGCTTCCACTAATTGACAATATCCAGGATTATAAATTACCATGTTCTTTTTCTTGACATTTATTTCTTAAGCTTTTGTTGAGCAGTTGTTTAGAGTATTATGGTAAATGTAATGAGGGTGGATAAATCGTGTCTTTTGAAGGTTTGTAGTTTACATGTGTAAGATATGACGAGACATCAATTCAGCAGAAACTGCAAAAGCGAATGGTAAAAAGGAAGGAATGAAAGGAAAGGAGAGAACAGAAAAGTCTAATGCCCTGTGTAGAGACAGAAGGATCTTTTTCCATGTCGGTATCTTCTCTATTCTTTATCCCCCAGCTTTACGTCAGTGAAACATTTCCCATTTTATTACTTCTCAGGTTCTGTTAATTGTTCAATCAACGTTCAAGACAGGGTAATTCATACACTGAGATGTGCTATTTTATTCTGGGCTCTTCTAAAAGTCTCTTGGGGGTGGAGGGGTTTAATCATGAGCTCTTCATGACCGTTAATATTCATGAAAATAAGAACCTCTCATTCCAAACAAGCATGCTATGAACATTTGACCCCAATCGGGAATGGAGAACGGAACTCTGTTTTAACTTCAACACATAAGAGAACAACATAAAGCACAACCTGCTCTGACCAGATAGACACAAGCGACTAATGACCAAGGTAATCCCAAACGAGGCTGTGAGCCATACATTGCTGAATTCTGCAGTGATTATTGTTTTAAAAAGAAAAAACTATGGAGACACTGGTAGAGGTGTTAGAGGTATTCTAATCAAATGTCCGGTGTTACGGCTAAGGACTCTGAAGTTGGAGAAGTTCAATGTCTTTACAGAGCTTTTCCTTAGTAACGGCAGTTATTATCTCAACCTTGGTAGTTGGGGACAGATCTGCAGTCAGGCATCAGATCACCTGACAGCCATCCAGCCACTGTTCCCACTTAACCTCACATTCCTATTCCCTTCCCATGAATTCCGTCTAAGTACTATAATAATATTTCATCTGATTAGCTCACTATATCCGGAAGTGTTCTCTAGACACTCTACCATGCTCGATTAAAATGCTGTCCAATAAAAGTGCAAGTGTTTTGCCCAAGAAGAGTGGTGCTCAGCTCAAACAACATCCTAAGCATCTTTAAGGATCAGTTGATGAGCTTGCTGAAGGAAACATTCCCGGTCCTTAATGGTGGAGAGTCTAGGAAGTTGTAACTGTTGATTTTGTTGGGCCACCCTGTTTTATTAATACTCAGCAGGACCCTAGGAAGCAGGCAAGAGTTATTGTAAGCCCACACAATGTTCTACTGGTACACTGGGCAATTTCAATGAATTTGCAATGAATGAGCAGCATGTACCAAATTACCACAGTCACGGTTGTTGATTTTCGCTTTAGTTATCCATTAGAAATTATTTCTCCGTCCTGTAGTATCCTTCTAAATTCCACTTGGAGCTGGTAAACGCCCCAGCTGCCCAGTGTTACCACTTTGTTTGGGCTCCCAGCAACCTCCAGGTTGCAATGAGCTTCTTTTTACATTTGACCTTCTTACCCCATGTTTCCTCTCTGTAGCTCTTGCCTTTTTAACCTATACCTGCTGCTTTGTGTGCTCATTTACTTCAAAGACATTAAAATCCTTAAGGCACTCTGCTTAAACTGTTATAGTATCTAGCATGGCCCCGACACAAGAAAATGTATTATTTGTATTCTCTTAACAATGACGATAAGGGGTGTGGTGGCGGTGGCGCACTCCTTTAATCCCAGCATTTGGAACACAGAGTTAGGCAAACAGAGCTCTGAATTTGAGGCCAGCCTGACCTACAGAGGGAGTTCCAGGACAGGTTACAGAGCTATACAGAGAAACCTTGTCTCAAAAAAAAAACCCAAAATAAATAGATAAATAAATCAAATTAAAAAAACTGAAGAGAAAACAAGTATAAAATACTTTTAATAAAACTATCTATGAGTAAAATTTAGGCCTCTTAATTGTATAACCATAATCTATTTAATATTATATAGATATATCATCATGTATCATATCTATCAATCTTGTATATATATAATTATCCATATCTATCCTACATTATTTTTAATAAAATTATTAAAAAGATTTGTTATACCTATGAGGAAAATAAAAAACAGAAGTAGACATTCTTTATTGAAAAGTTTCCATGCAAGTATTGCAAACTTACCTCCCAAAAGTACAATACCATCAAAGGTAGTTACATTCCTTCATTGTTGAGACATTTTCATGAGTTTTACTTCATAGAATCTTAAAATGTGAAGAAACTTTGATGGAAACCATGGTCCCTTCTAAGCATATCCACCTTCGAATGAGGTTCGTATAGAACCCTCTGATGATACCACACTGTACCAATTTTAGTTTTAAGTGTGGTAATTTACTTGGGCCTGGTCGTACAATTCCAGCTACTCAACTTGCTACAGATGACAAAGCAAGAGGGTTGCAAGTTGAAGACAAGTGTGGCAACTGAAGGAGAATTTGTCTCAAAATAAAAAAATAATGGGAGCATAGCCAAGTGGTATAGTGATTGTTTTACATGCGCAAGGCCTTAGCTAGGTTCAATCTCCAATAATGATAGAAAAATAGGTTTGTTTCTTTTTGTTCTGTTTTTCCAGATAAATACTGAGTAAGTATAATCCTTTCTTTTTCCATATTTCTATTTCAACTGTTCCAACAAAGCTGTAATTCTTTTCTTAGAACATTTTCATTAGTAAAAATAGAACAGGAAAAGAGAAAGCCACATTTTTAAGTGAAAGATGTTTCTCTCTCTCACACACAAACACACATACACACACACTTATACACAAACATCTTAATGCTGTTAATCAGATCATTAAGAGATTGCCAGAGAATGCATAAAGTGTGAATTTAAAGCAAAAATATGACCGAAACACACATATGAAAGAAATATTACCACTTGATCCCTGCTCATTATCTTGTTTTAAATTTCCTATGTTATGAGTTATTTGTAGTCATTGATAATGTTGTTTCAGTTATTTCAGTTGAGAATCTGTTATTATGCAAACACATATCCTCATAAGGAAGTTTCAAATGGCCATGCACAATCAAATGTTAGACTCTCTCTCTAATTTTGTTTTGTACTGACACTCCCACCAAGTTCAAGACATTGCTAATGACTCTCCTTCCTACTTGAAGCCTCCATGTCTGATAAAAAATGGAATAGTTGAGTTTATGCAGCTGTTCACAGGCTAATTATCTGCAATCATTTCTGATTACTTAATAGGCCATGGTAGGATGTGTGTTTGCTGCTATGTGGAGTTTACACATTAGGCTTTAATGTGCTGATATGGTTAATTGTTGTGCTCAGTGCTGCCTGCTAATAGACCATTCCTGAAAATGAGACCATATCTCAATGGAATTTGCTTGTTTATTTTAAATAAGTAATAACTACAAACCCAGGTCCAAGATCCAGTATTTACCATTTTAAGAATGCACTTTCTAAATGCTGTATCATTTCTAATGCATTTGTATTATTCAAGTTTGTAAAACCAAGTTGCTAAACTAATGAGTCAATAACCCACTCAAATACATAGATTTAACATTTTTTCCTACTCTGATCAGCTTTGTAAATTGTTTATTTTTTTGCCATGGATAGGTAATAAATTCTTTTAAATGGCACTAAACAAGCTAAATGGGATAACATAATGATGAGAAAAGTAGAGGCATATCAAATGCAGACAAGCATCTATTAATATGCAGTCAAGATGACCACATTACCATTTGGGAGCAATACAGACCTGTTAATATAGAAAGTAGATATAGCATTGTTGTCATGAGACTATTGATTTCTTTTGTAGTTTTGCCTCCTGTAATAGCAATTAGTTGGAAAGGCTTGAATATAGTGGAAAAAATTAAGCTAGGACTTTGTTATTGATGATGTCACACATCTGATTTCTGTTATTAACATGGATATAAAAAATATGTGATTTTTTGGGGTTTCCCTTCACCCGGTTTTGCTCACAAGCTCTATTCCTTGCCCTGTTATCAACTTTTCACTGTTTCATCTATTTTAAACATCGAATGTTTCCTCCTCCGGTGTTCTTTCATTAGAGAAGTTAGTAGGTGTTAAATAATAAATAGATGTATCAATCCAAATACCTTGATTTTGTCCCTGCAACTTCTAAGAAAAATCAATCTCTTCCATTCCCTGCTCTGTTTCCTGTAGTGCTGGACTCACCCCATTTTAATAGATTTCAGTGAGCAGGACTCTTGCCCCTTTGTTCATGCCCATCACCCTGGTCCTACGAGATGCTGTCTTCTGATCGTACAAATCAGCTTTTGCAGAAACTTTCTATACTATATTTTCTGAACTTAAGGCCGCAACATGAAATAAATGGGGGAAACAGTAGGAATAGAATAATTTTAATCAAGAGTCAAGACTCATTTTCCTGATAAAGAATTTCTCTGTTAAAACCTCTGGGTGCATGTGTGTATGATGAGTGCGCACGATGTGTTTCTGAGTTCTGGTACAAGCACACCAGCGTGCTCATGTGGCGGTCAGACTGGGGCATTGATTCTTTACATAAACGTATTGAGGTCGGATCTCTCTTGCTTCAGTTGTTAGCGCTGGACTCCAGGGTAGGCTAGGGGGCTTGTGATCTTTCTGTCTTTGTCTCACATCCTGCTGTAGTTAGCAGTGCTGGGGAAACAGACTTGGGTCACCATAAACTTTTTGCAGGGTTCTAGTACTCTGACCCCTGTTGGTAAGGTTGCGCGGCTAGCACTTTTACAAACTGAGCCATCTGCCTGGATGCTATTTCTATTAAGAATAGTAAATATGCTAAACATTAGAATATCAGATTTTTATGGATTGAAACTTTTATTCATTTTCATTTTTAAATTTTAATGTTTCATTGACACCATAAAGCTCACCCCAGAATCTTTCTATTATCTTTTTAATAAAAAGTTCTGACACTAAAATGTTCTGTTCCTCAAACATGTTGTTTTTCCTTGTCTTCTAGTGGTTTTCTTTTCCTGTTCCTTTTAATCATTTATTTCTTCTCTGTCCAATTAAATTCAAGTACTGTAAGGTTCTTATCATTGCTATTTCTTCTTTGAAACATTTGGTAAAAATAGTTTGTGCAGATAGTAATGGTGGTGCTATTAATAATGATAATGAAATTTAATCCGGACACTCAATTGTCAGAGTCTGTGCTGAACCCCTTCCATTGATATTTATATTTTATTCTCTCAGCAGTCCTGTTAGAATTCTACCATTATGACCATCTAGCTGATGAGGCAACTAAGACTCAACCAACACACAGTAGCCCAAACTTTGTAAAATACTGAGTTCAAGGTCCTATGGTCAAGGTCAAAGATGTAACCTGCATATAACATACTTTTCTACACAATTCTGCCGTGTGTATTCTGTCCCCATAGAACTTTGTTTACTCTGGGGGAATGCCAAGCTGTGTGCAAGACAATATGCTCTCCCACCTCAGCAATGCTGCTCAGCCGGTTCGAGGGTATTATGCAAACAGACCCCATTTTGCCATGAGAACTTCTGTATCCTGAGCGCACCTGGTGATAGGGATGGGCAATACTCTGTATCATTGTTTCTTTGTCCCTGTTTTGAACTCTGAGCTATCCAGAACAAAAATGTCACAGAATGCCAGAAAAGGACTCTTGATCAGCATAGCTTTGAGTCCCCTGTTTCTGGTGAATCTTGAATTTGACTTCAGTGCCTTAGGAATAGCCACTTGCATAGAACGGGTAGGTGCAAGTATTTGAAATGACAGTCTGACTCCAGAACTCACTCTTGACTCAGACGGAGTGACTAAAAGGTGTAGCTCATCTCCCTCATTGGTAGCTGAAGAGATCCCTTCTTACCTGTTCAAGCACTAAGCATCCCAGTATACCTTGGCATGCTTATTTGCCAACAGTCTCCTGACATGGAAAGAGAGACTTATTCCATAGACTCTGATCACAAAACTAGCCCAGCTTAAGAACTCCACTTAAAGCCAGGAACAGGGAGTTGATGCTTCTTTATTTATCCCCGTGTTTACCTCCAGGTATGCCATGATTATCCAGCTAAGCAGAACGGCTGGTTGGCTGGTTTGCTGTTCCACATAACTCTTCCATGCCTGCTCCCACAGGTCTCATGCTGTACCAACGGCCTGAGATGTTCCAGAGAGGCTAAATCTTCATTATGGTGAAATTCCACCTGCTCGTTCCCAAAGCTCTTCTGATTGACAAATGAGGTATGAGCTTTGCCTTCTATACCCCTTAACTTATGGTTATTGAGCTATTATATCTTATAATATCAACTTCATTCATGTATTATTGTGATTTTTATATAAAAATTACCCATCACTGACTGGATTTTCCACATAGTAAATGTTCAATAGCAATTACGTTAATTTGAACCAAATTATTTAAACTGCTTGGCTTGTTTTTTAGACAAAATGAAGAAGTTCAAACTCATGGCAATGTAAGAAACAGTGACATATGTTCAGCTCTGTGTGTCATTAAAAACGGTATAGATGTAAGCTAACATTGTTTTCATCTTTTTCTCTACCATTGAGTACACACCTTTTAATCCAATTAATTCTGACTTGTAAGTAAGATTTCTGAAAATTGTCAAGAGTTTCTTTTCACTTATTTATTACAAAAGTTTAATAGCTTTTAGATACTGAGGAATTTCTTTTAAAACAAACCAGTGAGTCTCATTTTCATTGACATTTAAGTATATTCATATTTGAATAGTGGCAACAAGGTTTAAAATGTTTAAGAGACTGAATGTATATTAAAGCTTATCTACTACTAAATTCACTAGGTGTCTATCATGTTTCTACTGTGTGTGAAGGAAAATACTGAGTATATTTCTATGAGGAGTAAAAGTTTATGTATGACCTGAAATTTTCTGAAAATGCAACACCTATATGGAAGACTAAAACTAATTAGAACTTCCTCGTTGTGGGAAGTCAGAATGCTTTATCTTGGTCTGTCTTTAGTTCCCTTAAGAGCTGTTTATCACCCAACAGCCCTTTCATTCCTAAGCCTCTGAGATATATTAATATGTCAGCTGACCACTGGCTTCCACAAACCTGAAAGTTAAGAATGTTATAAGAAGGCACCTGAAACCTGTAGTAGAGATTTTCCCAATTTGCTGTAACTACTTACCAATAGTCTTACCAAAATGTCTGGTAAATACATTGATTTATGTTCATCTTTTGTTACATAATTTCAAGAGTTTATAATCACTTTTACAACAGATCATATCAAATGAAATAACCCAAATTGTTCTGAGGACATGGTTGCTTCTATGTGGCTTAGAGAAAACTATTTTTATTTTCATTGCAGCAGGGCCTGTTTTTTTTTTTTTCAATGTGTACAATCTCTTATGGAAATAAATGTTGAGAAATGTGAAGGGTGTAACTATTACCACAGTTGTAGAGCTATACAGACAGAAGAAGGATAAAGAGTCAGCTATTGCAATAACCCCCTCAAAGATATGAGGTGCTGCAAAGTTATACAAAGAAAAAAGATCTTGATTTGTAACATATATTACCACTTCTATACAAATTTTGCAAATATTGGTAAGATATGACAAAGACATTTTACTGGGCCAGACATCAGCCGGGACTCTGCATCTGCTGTGTTCATCTCTACATTTCCTTATAAAATTTAGTTTTAGCAAAGATTCCGTCAGATTAGTCAGAATTGCCTCATGTTCCATATTTGGACAGGTCCCCCATCATCTACCAAATCCCAGATGTTGTTTGATCACCCTGGCTTGTCTTCATTAAGAATCCTGTTAGACTGATTGAGCTGGAGTCCTTTATCATGGATGTTTCTTCTTAGTAATTCTGTATTTATTGCTCCCTACACTTTTCTGAAGCTATAAATTCCCAGTTGCCATGATGAAGTCAGAGCCTAATCTGTTATAGTGTCTCCACTGTTTATTTTTAAGTTCTTTTTATTTACCTTTTTTTGTGTGTGGGGGTGTGTGTGTGGGAAGTGTCTCACCGTGTGACTGACCTGGCACTGCTATATATATCAGGCTAGCTTCAAACTAATAAAGACCCACGTGTCTCTGCCTCCCAAGTGCTGAACTAGGAGGCATGTACCACCATGCCCTGCTTCTATGGTTATTTTGAAGGTCCTGAATAAAATGTTCCTCAATCATGCCTTAGTGTTATTGAATACCTTTAGCATATATAAATTGTCATAACTTAATAAAAGGCTTTAGAAAAACATACACAAATAATATTTTTCCAAAGAAAATAGAAATTAAAGTAACAGAAAAAAATTTTAAATTACGAAAAAGTAACACATTTTTACAAATTTTAAGAAAACTGATTGCATCTCATCTTATTACTTGCAATTATTATCATTTATATGCCTCTTTCCTTTTATTTTCATGTCTTTTATGATTGTTAGCTGAAATAAACATGCATTTCTGGGCACTGTTTTTTTTTTGTTTAAAAGGGGGCAAAAAGAATACATTACTTAGATAATGTAGTAAGAGAGGAGGAGCAGGCGGGCCGCAGTTCCGTCCCGCCTGGCTCCCGTCTGTCTGGTGCAGGGCCCCTTGTTCCGTCCCGCCCGGCTAGCTTAACTCCTGAAATAATTACACAGAAACTGTATCCATTGAAATACTGCCTGACCCATTATCCCCAGCCACTTATTAGATAACTCTCACATATTAGTTTAACCCATCTCCATTAATGTGTATCACCACTTGACTATGGCTTACCAGCATGGGCAGGAGAAACATGGCGTCTGCTACACTTCCCTTCTTCCCAGCATTCTGTTCTCTTTTCCCTGCCTATCTAAGTCCTGCACTATCAAAAGGCCAAGGCAGTTTCTTTATTTAACCAATAAAAGCAACACACAAACAGATAATGGGATTTTACACTTTGTAAAGTTCATTTAAACCATGACTTAAGGAAACATACTTTTCGACTTAATTTACACAAGGCTTTGTTTCATAGACTTGGAAAATTAATGGCAATGTTGAAAGCAACAAAAGAAATACCTATTTTAAAGGGAGGGCAAGAGGATTAAATGAAGTAATCTATAGAAAGTACTCAAGAAAGCAACCGTGCTCAGTAGGAATTCAATATTTTATGATTTTCTTTTCATATTTCTTCATCTGTCATTGAAATACCTTGTATTTGTGATGATACTGTCTTGAAATCTCAGGCAGCAACAGTCAAACCTAAGGAAGTGAATACCAGAAGACTACACAGATTCTTCCATAAGTTAAACTGAAAGATTATCACACACAGGCTCTGGAATCAAGCAGCTCAGTTCTTGAGACTTCTTTGAAGGAGTCATTGTCTAAATTACTTCAAGATTTGAGTTTCCCTTTTGTATAGTTCCTCCTTAAAATTCACAACCATAGTTACAATAACATGTTTCACAGCCCTTTTAGAAACATTTAATATCTGGATCATATTGGAGTTGGGTCCTGATTGGTTTCTCTCTGAAGCGGATGCTGATGTTGGCTTTCCCCTTGACAGCTTACTATGCATCACACCATGTGTGTTGTGAATATGATGGTGGACACTCCAGATTCGCTGTCTCCCGGCAGAGTTGATAGTTTCGTCTCAGCAGAGAGTCATCTGGTGAGATTTAACTGCAAACAGTCTTGGCTAGTGGTTCAGATTTTGAAAAATTATATATGTATTTTAATTTATTCCTTGAGAATTTCATATGTGTATATAATCTGTTTTAATCATATCTACTCCCAATCTCCCTCTCCAACTATCCCCAGACTTCATCAACATGTCAACCTCCCAACTTCATGCTTGTTTGGTTCTTTTAATAACCCACCGAGTCCAGTTATTGTCACACATATGTGTATAAGTGTGGGGCCATACACTGCAGCACAGTCAATCTACCAGTGGTCATACCACCAAAGAAAATTGACTCTCCCCAGCAGCCATCAGCTTCCAAATCTCTTCAGCTAGGAATGGGGACTCATGAGATTCTGTCCCTCATCTATAATGGAGTTTTGACACGTTTAATTTTGTGCAGGTCTTAAATAGGTAGCCACAGCTGTGAGGTCATGGGTGTTCAGAGGATAGCTGCATTCTTAAATTCTTTCTGTCCTCTCTTCTATGTGTTCTTGAGCATTAATGGCATGGGGAGTTGATACAGAAGTTCTATTAATCATGACTTCTCAGTATTTTGACCAGTTATGAACCTCTGCATTAACTGCTGCCCATTACAAAATTAAGCTTCTCTTAACCAAGGCAAAGAGCAGCACTTGTCTATGGGTACAATCACAAATATTTACAAGACAGTTTGACAACCTGACTATTTAGCAAAACAATAATAGTAGGTTCCTACCAGGGCCTATGACCTCTGCCGCCTTGGACTTTAGACCAGGTTTATAGGACCAGGCATGAGTTATTTTCTGTGGAACATACCTTAAATCTAACCAGAAAGTTATTGGTGATGCCCATAACCTCATGTCAATATTGGACACATCTTATCTGGCAGGTCACAGAACTAGATAAAAACCACTGATTACACTTCTTCCCCACTGCAGAAACCTACATAGGACCTCCCATCACCATGCAAGCTAGCCAATAAAGAAGGAGTATCCTGGTTGGTTCCAATTGATTTCTTGAATTCCTGAAACTAAAGTGTCTTAAGTGATAGCACCTTACCATCTAGTTACGGTGGGCAACCAAGAACAATGACAATGTTCTGTACTGTTTCGGGAGCCTCTGGGACCTCCTTGAGCAATAAATCAAAAAGAGGCATCCCATATCTTGTACTAAAATTTACACTTAAAAACCCATGTCTTTTGAGAGCAGCATTGTTTATCCATGAAGAGTACCTCTGTACATACTTCTTATAACTTTTTTAAAATTAGCTTATAAAGTAGTGGGTTCCCCAAAAGCTCACAATCTTAATTTTGGCTAACCCATCACGTTTCATGCCTCTATCCCCACTTATGCCTTTAATCTTCAACATCTATTAGCTTTTGCTTCGTTTCCTTCATCATTATGAACCCTGAGGTTTATTTGCCCCGCAGGATGGTATCGTGATGATATGATGATTTAGGTGGGATTTAAAGACAGAACTTGGGGCTCTTCCTCTCTGAATATCCTTTCAGAAACTGCCTTTACTTTCTGGTGGCTCTGGTAGCCACAAGGGAATGAACCGGGGTTCCTACACCCATCCTATGATTTTGCTCTGCTCTCGGGGGGGGGGGGGAAGCTGTAAGAAATGGAAAATCACTTCCAATGGCTTCTTCTTACAAAGAATTCCTTTAAAAGAATCTGTCTCCTCTATCACACCACTGAGTGTCATGAATTTATCCAGGATCCAGTTAGCTATGAGAGGGGGAGATACTCAGAGGTTAGTGGTAAAATGGAAGGAAAAGCTCTCTTCTTATTGGAGAATTTTGTTCAAATTCAAAATTAGATAGGAATAATAATGGTATATTTGAAATGTTTAACCTTGCTAAGTAAGAGTGAGCTTTGTCCATCCAACTGAGTCTTTGGTGTTCCTCAGTAAAATTCGCTTCATATAGATCCTACACACTTCCTATTGGATAAGGATCTAAGTTTATTGTAATAAACCAGTTGTGGTTCTATTCTCATTGTACTTCCTTATTTTCAGCTGCACGTTTTAGGACTGGGCCATTATGGAAGTCTTTCATTTGGGGCCTCTTTCTCCTTGCTGCGCATCGTTTGCTTTTTCCTTCATTCCTGGTACATACTCTCTACTTAATGTCAAGTCAGAGGAGAGTATCAGTTGTCCAGTTCAGTTCCTGGTTTGTCACACAGATTTGTTGCCTCATTGAGCTCTTGGGGTAATGACCATTGATCTTAGGTTGTTCCTAACTTTGCCTTTTCAGTACAGAGTTAACACATAAAAGACTATGAATGTGTTTTGTTCTTGGCTATCATTTCATGTGCTATTAACTTCTATAGTTCTGCATGGACAATTTAATGGTAGAATAGAAAGGGTTTGCTGCCCATTTAAAAAATACATTGAAATACATTGACCCTTCTCTGAAAGGATTTTTTCTACAAACATGCAAAAATACCTTAAGATTGATCGTTATTTTTCCCCTTGAGAAACATAGGTAGTTGATCTAACTTTAAAGGAAAAGGCAAACATGAGCGCTAAAACAAAACTAAAAATAAAATAATAACATAGGTATGAAGGTCTATATTAGAATCCATGAGCAAGGATCTGGGTTTTATTACCTGCATCTCTCTCACACACACACACACACACACACACACACCCCACATGGGGAGAGAGAGAGAGAGAGAGAGAGAGAGAGAGAGAGAGAGACTACAAATAAAATTTTTGAAAGTTAAGGCTTTTGGATAACATTTCAGGTCATCATTAGACTAATACATTAGGATTCGGAGATGCACTTACCTTTTTACATTAGACTCAAGATTAGAAAAACATCAACAAAACCCCATCTTTTTATACCCATGACTTTTGTCCTGTCATGTTAGTTTTGATCCCAACAATTTTCTATGAAAACACTGAAAATCATTGAAGTTTTCAGTGTATCTCTACCATCCAGTAGGAGCTTAATATTCATAACAGAATGATTATCTCATAATGTTATATATTCCATAATCTCCTAAAAACAAATAAATTATTCCTCACCAAAGAAGTTAGGAGAGATCAAAACCGTACTTTATAGTATGTATGTAGAAAATGTATACTTTATTGTCATTATTAGTAAATGTATTAAATATACACTTTAAAGGGAATGTACTGTCCACCTGGTGAAATATAGCATGCTCACTATGACAAAAAGAAATGGGAAGGTGACACATTTAAACAAAGAATACTTCTCAAATACTACAGTATCTTAATTTATATGCACCACAGGTATTATATAAGCTTTCTACTAAACAAAGGGGACTGAACATTGTGATTTTGAGAAGTTCATATGCCAGACATTCTTTAAAAAGAGAAAATACTAGCATCCTGGAATAATTTCCATTCCTGGTCCACTTTATGCCCACTGGAAAAAATTACACTGCTTTTCTTTCTCCAAAGGACATACAAAAAAATTCTTCCCATTATTAGGTCCAATCTTCAGCACAGTTCTCATAATGGAGCGTTTGCCATGTCTGCAGAATGGGAAGGATAAGTCTGCCCACTAAAGGAGGAAAAGACACAGTATAAGGAATGCATAAAGTTCCAATGTGAACAGACAACACTAGCCTCATTTGACGTGATATTGATTTCACTGCTGTGACTGCCAAATTGACATTGTAAACTTGCTTGAATCATACATTAATTGTCCTAATTGCAAACTTCAATTTATCTAAAAACATATAAAACGTTCCTCCCTTTATTCAAAGTAACTGAGAACTCTCAGAATCTTGATAAGAAGCTATCACCAGTATCCACGGTTTATGTTTGTTTTAGTTAAAACATTATCAAATATTGATATAACTGTAATAGTACATTCCATCAGTCTCCTAGAAAAAGGAAGAGCCCAGCAGGTACTTGCCTGGACTAAATTAAGCAAAGTCACTCTACTCCTAGTATTTGGTCTCAAGAGAAGAATGAAGGAGGCTGTGATAGTATTAGCAATATAAAATTATTAACATCATTTTCCATTATATTTAAAATGGTTTTTGAGGAAATGTGTGAATCTATCACGATAGAAGCGTATCTTAGGTGCAGGACCTAAAATCATCAAACCTAACCTGGGAATGTCCTTAAGAAAGTTTGCACACTGGACAGAGAGACATTTTATTTCTCAGTAAGACAAACCAGAAATGTTTCTGCTTCAGCACTGAAAGGGATCAACATTTGCCTTTTTCTATTAGATGCCATAAGGAGTTTAACTAGGGGAAACGACTGTCTTTGAACATCAGACTAACATTCAGCATGGTGAGAATGGTGTACTCCAAGGAAAACAGGAGACTGACAGACGGGACACACATTTCTGTCCCCTATATCAGGTACAAAGAATCACCTGGGGCTGAATTACCATAGGCTGTCATTCCTGTCTCCTCCACACCCCTCAACCAGGCTATACTTACAGTAGAATTCACTAAGGTTATTGTAAATCCAAGGCAATTATCAGCGTGGATGCTCACTTTTCTTATGTACTCTACCTAATGCATAAGTCATAGGTTTTAAAGAATTCTTATTCAGTATTTCTTAGTAACTTAATGCCTTTCTGCCTGCTTTCCTTCCTCTCTCCCCCCCCCCCTTCTTTTTTGCTATAGGGTTTCACAGTCCAGGCTGGTCTGGAATTCATTATATCTCAAACTAAAAACCTTCTTGTTTCAATTTGCCCAGTACTTGGAATCCAGATGTGAATTACCACATCTGACCTCAATATTTTTCCACCTATCATTATGAACCAAGAACAACATTGATACACTTGTGATTACAAATATGAAATGTTTTATTAATCCAATAGCTATTCTATCATTATATTAATATTATTTGCTGAACAATATAACACCATGCTTTACTCTGAACACTAGTATAACCATTTAAAATGGTGTGTAACTGTAATCCCAGAACGTGGGAGGTTTCTGCCACAAATAAATAAATAAATAAATAGATAGATAGATAGATAGATAGATGTATGAGTAAAGCTGAAAGCACTGATATTTGCCACATTACAATAATTCAAGTTCACTTGACATATAGCAAGCATGGGAAATATTACACATACTTCAAAGAACCCGCACTGTGCTTCTCTGGGCAGAGGGCAGGCATAAAACTGCCTCCCCTTGTTTTCTCCATCCTTCCGTACCACGCGGAGAACACAAAGGCGGTTGTGCTTCTTGCACCGAGGAGTGCCAGCATTTACAGAGCGAGGAACATCCATTGTATTGGCTTGGAGTCCACTGTAATGACAGGTCACACAATAATGGTCATCTAGCAAGCAGCACTAACAGGGTCACTCATACGCCTTGCCCCATGCACTTAGTTTTACACCTATAGAAAGCAACTTCAGGTTATCATGCTGTTAATTTTTGTTTTGTTTCCAACAATTCTAATTGATTTCTAAACTCACTATGTGTCAAAGGCACAAAATTTCTGAAAAAAAGGAAAAAGTGAATTCATGTGGTATATAGGATTTTCTCAAGTTTTCATTTCTGATGTTCAGTTTTTCCATTACCACATATTATACCATATTCACACACTTCTATTTCCTCTGAGTTATTCTCAAGTCTACCTGGCCCGGCCCCCATCTCACAAAGCAAGCTGGGTTACAATCATCTCTAATTATTTTCTCATCTACACAAACACTAAGTGTACGGAGAAGGCCCTCTTGTGAGCATCTATTGTCCACTTTAAAACATTTTTCTAGGCCTTTCTTTGATAAGGGTTATTATTTTAGTCACAATAACATCTTCGTAAGAAGCGGGCAGCTGGGAAGAGCAACAGTGTGCATTTTATGAGGCTTAGCAGAGGGGGCTTTCATCTCTTTACAATCAAAACCCAGGGTGTTTGGTGTTCATCCCTGCACACAGCAAACAAAGACCAGGGGGATCTTGTCCTTCAGCTATATATGCAATTTCTTTGTTGGAAATAAATAGAGTTTCACTGTATTTTTAATTTTCTATATCTTATATATTATAAGCAACTCGTATATAGTGACAAGTTCAGAATAAAAGTGTTCATGGCAATGAAAGAAGAGGATGGGAATTCCGGTTGTAGATGATGGACTTAGCATGTGCAAAATGGGTTTGACTCCCAGCACCAAAACAAGTCAAGACCAGAACCTCTTCACAACATCCCAATTTTTAAAAAAATTCTTTAAAAGTAAAATAGTCTGCTTTTCACATTGCGAGAAATTTCTAACAATAACAACAATAATAATTGTCTTAAATACCTAGAAATCAAGAGTATTTTCCTTTTCTCATGGCCTCCAAGACTAATTATGCAGTATGTGTTTCTATAAGGATGCTTCAAGCAGCATATCTAATTGAAATGCTCAGAGAATATGATCATTCACTTGTGATGAAATTGATTTAAACTTTATAAAAGATATGATTAAACATATTAGTTTAAAAATATCTGTTGGCAGAGACCTTAACCAATCTAAGCGCAATTTGGGGGTTGTTCATATAGCAGCTACATGGAACACAAAATTAGCTACAGTCATTACTATGGACAGCATTATCATTAAATATTATTATCATTTCATCAGTAGTAAATATCATTAAATCATATTATTGTTAAATATTTCACCAGCAACTATTTTTGTTGCTTCTCTCTTCAGAGTATATTAATATCTTAGAATGAATGGCTCACATCAAATCTGGTATAGGAAAGCTGAGAGGTAACCACAGGGCTTTTATTCTCCACACCCTTCCTTGCACCGGCAGTCCCTCGAGGCAATCCAAAACCATAACTTCCAGAGAAGCTAACTATCTGTATGGCTACCGTGAAGTCAATAGATGTCAAAACAGAAGTGGTTTCATAAATAGTAATAAATTTAAGGGAGAAAGAAAATGAGGTTAAGGGTATTAGTAGACATAAGTGGGGAGGTGCTTATTAAAATCTGCACGCATAAACACAGTTTTTATGTCCTTTTGATAGCCCTGGTGGTTCAGGCTTGTAACTCCAGCTTCTCAGGAGAATGAGCCAAGAGGTTTGTTTGTTCAAGGCAGTCGGGTCAGTTTAGCAAGAGCCTTTCTTAAGGAAATATGGACGGGACAGGATTGGAGCTTGGTACTGCACATACCCACAGCAGAAGAAGGAGGAAACACTTTTATGCATGATTTCTAAAGTGCTGCCTTTGGTGGTATTTAGTTCAACCTTTCCTAATTCACTTGCCAAATTAACCCAAATTTCACAGACCTAACTAAGGAGAGCTTTCAATTTTTTTCCTATGAAGCTTTTCTGGGATACAAAAGTGGGGGATAGGACTCAAGAGGCTGCAGGCCTGGCCTCTTCTTCATTTTGTCTTTCATGATGTCTTCTCTGGCATAAAGCTGGCTGTACGTTGTTCTATCCTTGGTAGCCAGAATGTGTCCCAATAACTAGAACCGTTAGGATCACCTGGAAGCTGCTTAGAGACAGGGAGCTACCCGCCCCTCTTCCAAGTCCCCTTGGGATCAGCATCTGCCGGCTAACCAGAGTCCCAGGTGATTCATATGCACATTAAGCTGTGAAGCGTGGAGCTAATGGAACCAAGCTACTCCTGCCACCTGTGATCACATCAGCTCTAAATATGCACAAGCTATCCTGTTTTATGATAGAAAACATTATCCGGGCTAATTAAGTATTCAGCTTAATTGAGGATATCTTGGATCCTTTTTTCTTCTATCATTATTTAAAAACTTTCCAAATAGAGCAGAGCATCTTCCTAGGTAAATTTGGCATAACAAACAGTTGAACTTATTGTGGTGATTAGGCTAATCTTTGGAATATCAATTTATAAGTGGCATAGTGATATTTAGACCAGTTTGGCAACCCCTTTTCAGACATGTATGCTAAGCTTGTGAGTCTCTGTGGCAACTACTCAATTCTGTGTTTTTTTAACACAAAAATAACTAAACAGGTGTTTGTTGAATCTGGCCTTTCTGGCTGTAGTGTGCTGGAGTAGGCATCAACAGGATCATGGACAATGCTTGAGGCATAACAAGTTCTCAAAAAAATAATAGAAATGAACAAAGTACATGGGTTCCATCCTAATAGCTTAAAAATAAAGAAATCAGTGATTGAAAAAAAACATCCCTGGGATGGAAAACTGTTCTATTAGCAATCATTAATTTAAGTTACTGATTTTCATAGATTGAATGGTTTATTATAACAAAAGTACTTCTTGGAAATAAGTTTTTAATTAGTCAGTCCAACTGAATGTAGATTTGACAATCCATGATTATTTCAAAGATTAAAGTAAGCAGAAATTAAATGAGTGAGGTAACTAGGACCTCCAAGAGGTGAGACAGGCAAGCGCAGGGTTTCCACTACTGATGGGAACAGACATAGGAAAACAGGGAGGATTTCAAATGCAAGCGTTTGTGTGCTATTCCAGCGAGAACACATGCTTTCTTTGAAAATGTATCACTATGTTTTCTCTGTGTTTACAGTAATTGGATCAAAGATTTAAAACTGGTTTTAGAAGCTATTATTAACTGCTTAAAAATTCGTTCACTTATCTGGTAACTGGATAACATTCAAGTATATTTAGAGATCAATCCAAAAATAAGCCTTATCAACATAGCATGCAATGTAATGGCAAAGAGATCGCGAACTAAGGGAACAAAAGTCAAATTAATTACCCTATGATTATTAAAGAAAATAGACTGGCTATAAATTCTGAGTGGACCACCTGTTTTTAACAGTGCTTTGTGGTGAGCCTCTGCTAGGCATCTTGTCCATGAGAGAAACACTCTAGCTGCCAGACAAGGAGAAAAATGAAATAAATGACAGTAATTTGCAATTTATTCCTTGTAAAGTAGCTGGGTGCAGAAGGGCTGCTGGGAGAATTCATTTCATCACTTGACATTTATTCTGCTAGTTGATCATGATTGATCGTAAAGTTTCTTCCTGATTTATTCTCTTCCACACACACACACAACACACAGACACACTGTAGAGTTTCTTCCTGATGTTCTTCTATTCAGTACACACACACACACACACACACACACACACACACACACACACAGAGTTATAATATTTCTAAGCAATGCTGTGCACTGTGATCAATCATATGATTCTACTGCTAATAGCTTATGAAGAAATCATTTAAATTTAAGTTTTCATTAATTTTTAACCTTTAATTCATGAATTAAATTGGTGTTTTTTGTTTGTTTCTTTGTTTGCTTGCATGAAAGAAATAAAAATATGCCAGGATGTTTCATCTGGGTACAATCAATGACACAATAGTTTAAAGCAATCACTTCTACTTCCTTCTAGAGACACCACTGAAGAGAAAAACTGCCTAAAAGCTGTTTTCTTCTCCAGGACCGCCTCCCAACTCAGACTGTAGCTCCTTCCTGATTTTTATCATGAAGTACCAATTAGGGTTAGAAAAAAAAAAGATGCATTTAGCTACTCAATATAAAAGTTCAGGCATCCATAGCTTAATTCTAATATAACACGAGTGAGCAACAGATATATCAGTCATGCTAAATGACTATGGACAAAATATTTTGAAATAATCAGCTTAGGGTCAATCATCAGGATTAACTCATGATAGAAGATATTGAGGTAGGATAAGAAGGTGGAGACAAATGCATATACTGGGCAAAAACTATCTGAGAATTGTTATGAAATAAGCCTTAAGGATTCCCAGAGTTTGGATTAGGAGTTTCCAAAGGGTGGTCCATCAGGCCACCGCCCAGAGGTAGAACCCCCCATCAATAAAGCACAGATAAAGGAACAGCAACAAATCCAAATTCCCCAGAGATCACTTCAGGTTTCATGGTAACTGTCTTCCATTGGTAAGAGAAGACATGCACGGGAAGAAAAGACATTATTGGCTTTATTTACTCTTCATTTAAAATGTTACAAAGGGTCAGTGAGATGGCTCAGTGGGCGAAGGTAGGTGCTCGATGTCAGCCTAAGACCTGAGCATCGTTCCTGGAACGTACAGGGTGGAAATTATCTTCTCACCTCCACACATCACCCTGCCCCAAAACATTAATAATGTTTTAAAAATTAAAATGCTATGTATAAGTATAGCAACTGATTCGTGATGAAGCAATTTGAAAAAAAAAATGTGGACAGATAATTGTTTTCTGACGGCTGCCTGTTGTTGCGGCATATTATTTTAAGGTGTGTGTGACTTTTGTTTGAGCTGCATTTGTTTAACTCTGTGAAGCTGTGATTCTTTGCCTGTCTAAAACACCTGATGGTCTAATAAAGAGCAGAACAGCCAATAACGAGGCAGGAGCAAGGATAGGTGGGGCTGGCAGGCAGAGACGATAAGTAGAAGGAGAAAGGTGGAGAAGAGCAAGAGAACAAGGGGAGGAGGACATCAGGGACCAGCCACCCAGCCACAGAGTAAGTGTGAAAGTAAGATACACAGAAGGAAGAAAAGGGAAAAGCCCAGAGGAAAAAGGTAGTCGAGATAATTTAAGTCAAGAAAAGCTGGCTGGAAATAAGGCGAGCTAAGACCAGGCGATTATAAGTGAGAAGAACCTGTGTGATTTATTTGGGAGCAGGGTGGCAGGTCCCCCCCCACCCCCCATACCAAGGAGCAAAAACCAGCTGTGATAGAAAGGAGAGAGGGAATGAGGTCAGTAAGGGTAGTCTACAGCTCAGCTAACAATCTTCTTCTGGCCATGTTGCTGGTAGTTTCAGGAAACACATCTGGCATGTGTAGAACTTAAGAGGAAATGTAATTTCATTTCAGATACATGCATGATACATGATCACGATACAAAGAGCATGGATGCTCTTTGGGAATTTTTTGGTTAAAACTGGAAAAAAAAATCCACATGGCCAAAGATACAGCTACTTTCTTTAACAAAAATGCAACCAAGGGTAGGTATCTCAGGGTCCCTATTTTAAAATAGAGGACACACACTAAACTTTTATATATACTGGTTTCGCTCTGAGCTTTGCTTTATCGGGAAGAAATGCTTGGGCCCCCGCAGACGCTTTGACTTCTTCATAGTGAAGCAGCAGCAGGTATGCAGGAGAAGCCAGAGCTCAAGTTTTGGTCTTTACTCAGGCGGGTGGCATGGAGGCTAACAATCTCTCCCAGTGATTGACAGGCTCCACCTCCCAATCAGACACATGGCATGAGGGAGAGAACTGGGACCGTACAGGGTCGTGTATGGTTAGACTGATGGTAAGGTTGGGTGAAGGGAAGGCATTCTTAACTTATGACATGTTTACAACTACCTTGGAAACCAAGGAATATCCATATATCAAATATCAGCAGATACCTGGTACGATTGTGGGCGTTTTAAATAGTTTTCTATATTTTCTGATATTTTCCAAATATGTCATATTGAACATATGGTTATATTCAGGAAATGATGAAAAAAATACTTGGAGTTGCCGGAAAATCTGTTCCCTTTCTTCCCTTTTCTAACATCAATTAGCTAGGGAAGGAAAAGCAGGCAAATTACTATAATGATTTTTCAGTGCTTATGTTATGAAAAGCAATTTAACTTTCTTAGCAATGGGTGGATTTTCTGCCATCTTAGAACTTGATGCAATACAAATGCCTTACTGATCTTAAAAATACTTATAACAACAACAACAAAAACTTAATGCAAGTACTGTAAAGACCCAAGTTAGAAATATCATACCTGTTAGAAAGTCCAGGGCTGTAACGTGTGAGGTCTGCTTCTGAAGAGTGAGTTGTTTTCAATTTTTTATGTGCTGAACTAAATAATTTAGACTGGGCACAAACTATAGGTGATATGTTTACCTTGTTGGCTGGCTGAATGATAGAGTTTGTTCCTTCTGTGAAGGGATGCTGCAGATCACTAAAACATATGTCTACAGGAGGAAAGTTTTGAAATTCCCCACCTATTATCTGGTTTGGGCTTTTCTTTCTGACCAAAGTCCTGGATTTATTACTGAAATCAGTCAGGACAAGGGTTGTACTTCCAAATACAGTTTTCCTGTTGATCTTCACTTCTTTATGTGTATTCTCAAAGTTATTACAAGGGTACTTCACTAAGTTGCTAAAGTCAACGGAATTCTCTTCATTCTTGAGCACTGAATCTGGAAAAAAGAGGTAAGGAATTCTGCAGTATTCCTAGAAAGACAATATACTGGCTATTTGAAATAGAGTTGATTTAAACTTTTAGTTCATTACACTAAGCAAATATGCACAACCATGTTGCCAAGCTCACTTGAACAAGTTACAGCGGGTTATCTTCTGCTTAGGTAATATATTATCAACGACCTATAGAAACCAAAAGATGGGAGTTAGCAAAGATTTGTATTTGCTTTTGTATGTTTAAATATCCAAAGATTATTCAGCTACTAATTCTGTTAATATTCCTTGAAGTAATAAGCATTGATAACTAAGAATGATGTCCCATAGGACTTCAGTTCTGCAGCTAGAGACTAATGTATAGGCAGGAATATTTCTATGATTGACAGGACCAAATGAAGCTTACTTATGATCAGTAAAGAAAAATTATAGACACTTGATGTTGATGAGAATATGTTTCAACAAATACCCTAGAATTTTAGAATCAACATCAAGATATGATCCATATTATGCTTAAGATATACATCTTTACAGTAACAAGAAATAGTTGATGAGACATGCAGGCATTTCAGAATGTAGAAAACTAAGACTGGTTTTCCAAGCTTCTCTCTTGAGTGAGTGATACTGAAGGAGGTGCAGTCCCTCCTGAAACTTAGTAAAGCTGTCTGAGGGGAGATGCCTGCCTCGCAGGCCCAGGGAACAAAACACAATACAGCCGCTACCACAATGCAGGGGTCCTGAAGTCAAGAACGAACTTTCTCATCTCTAATTGGGGAAAGAAATAACACTTTGGGAACACAATGGGAGCCACATCAGCGAGATGGCTCTTAATCACAGGTTTCCTCTGAGGTTTTACATTCTCTGAACGCTTGAGATTGGGAGTTCTAAAGAGTTATTTTGAAGGATTTCAATGAAATCAGTACAATTGTCTGGGTAAAGATTTTAATAACAAGGGGTAGGAAGGAGAAAGAAGGAAAAAAATTCAGCATTTTTCAATTCCACCTGCAAAGATATTCTTACAGAATTCCTCCCTTTCAATTTATGAAACACTTGGACTGAATAACAAACTGGAAAGTTGCTGAAATCTGCATAAAACAAAGCTTTATTGAATAATTCATTAGAAACAGTAGAGAACAGATGTGATCGGCTCAGTGCTTGAGATACAAAGGCACATACTGTTTTAGGAAAAGCATGTTTCCCCTCCCTGTCTTTTTTTTTTTTTTTTTTTAATATTTTCCACAGACTATGAGCTCAGTTTACACAAAAAGGCTGGCAATTCCCCTAACCATCTGAGGGAGAAAGTACTATAGTTGGCTATGGAATTAACGGTGGAGCAAAACATACCTGACTATACATTAAATGCTCATACACATTTTATAAACTCAGACTCAAACTTTACTCTTACCAACAGGCCTTGCGGTCAAGCAAGCATCACAGGACTTAGCAGAGGGTTTGTTTACGAGGGTGCAGACCACACAGGACCACTGTTCTTCACATTTCTGAGCCACTGAGTCCATCAGGCCATCGTTTCTACTAGAAGTCCAGCTGGTTACAGCTTTGCTCGTTGGCAGTTTGCTGTAAGATAATTATTTAAATCAATCATTTATATTCTTAATGCTTTATTGTACATTTTGGAGATTGTAGAAACCATTGCAGAAACACTGATACCCCAATTCCATTTATTCTTATTTAGAAATCATTAGCAATAGATATGAAAACTGTATCCTAAGCCCTACTGAATGCTGCTAAATTCAGAAATAAACTTTTATAAATAAAAGTACTGTGTTAAAAACAAACAAAACAAAAACATTTGCTCTAACCAGCAGGAAGTATTTTGCAACTATTTTAAATACTACTTTCCAAAAGCAAATATTATTTATTCACTTAAGTCAGAAAAAGAAAAGGTTATGCTAAAAATAGAACATTGAAAACTGAAATAGAGGACAGGCACTTGAAAGAGAGCAAGGAGGAGTGTACAGGAGGGTTAGGAGGAAGAAAATGGAAGGGAGAAATGACATAATTACACTATAATCCCAAAACTGAAAATGAAAAATGGAATTACACTAAAATCTCAAAAACAAAAAAATGAAAAAAAGAGAAAATGAGAAAACTTTACATGATTTCATGTTTTCAGAAAAGAAAATTCTAGAAATGCTAGATTTTTAAATAGTATTTGCTAAGCAATATATTGATTACTTAATCCATAATGCTGAAAAAAAGAAATTTATGTGTTAGTTCTCACAAAGCCTTCTTACAAGTCATCGCTCTCAGATTTGTAATTATTAGGCTAGGAAACAAACAGCCAAGATTAGCCTGAGTTTTAGTGATGAATGTAAATCACGATCTCTACCTGGAATCTACTCGCCATTACTGACAAGAAAGCACCCTTCTAAAGCTTTAGTGCAGTTCCTGGCCTGGGTTCCCTGCAGTTAAGCAGTGCCATGGCAGTGCCCCTGATCCCAAAAAGAGCTCTTGCAGAAAAGCCTAGGCAGTTTCATTTCCTTCAGGGCATAGGTTCTCTGACTCTCAAAGGTAGCCTTGACTTTTGTAACGTCTTGCTCCTTATACACAGACATACCTGCCCTTGCATTCAGGCTTGTTTGCTAAAATGATGAATAGCACAGGAAACCTGAAAGGAAGACACATCTCATTATGATTCCTTTATCCTGAGTGACTTCTAACACTCAGCATCTCATATGGAATGCTAAACCTACAGAATTTGTTCCTCTGACCTAACTCCTGGTCATGACTTACTCTGAAAGGCAGCAGGATGCATTTATTCCTAGTTGAACACAAATTAAAGGACCTTCAGATTCTCAGTGTGCCTCAAAGCCTGAATTATTGCCATCTTCTCCTTTTGTAATCATAAGAGGATGTGCACAATTTCACCTAGAGGCTTTTGGATCCCTCTTTGCTGTTGTTGTTCTTCCATTTCTTAGACACCCGGTAATAAATTTTCCCCAGTCTTTGCATGGCTATGTAACAAGAGTTCACCCTTAACGCGCTGTAGTAGACTGAAGAAGGGCCCTCTGAAGACACCAGGCCATATCAGGGAACTGAAAATGTTGATTTATAAGGAGTCTTTGCAGGTGAAATTAAGGATACTGACCTAGGAAGAACTGTCCTTAGGAGAGGGGAAAGGCAGACTTCATAAACAGAGAAAAAAGAAGATACTGTTACAGCAGAGGCAAAGACTACATACAGTGACACAAGCATTTGTCAAGGGATACTGGCAGTCACTAGAGGTTCAGGGAAGCAAGGGGTGGATCATCCCCGAGGACCTTCCAAAGGAACACACCTCTGTCAGCACTTTATTTTGGTCTGATGAAATTACTCAAAATTTTGGCATCCCAACTTGAGTGCATAAATTTCTCCTGCTTTTATGCTGAAAGTCTGGTAATTTGTCATAAAACCCAAATGACAGTGGTACAAACACAGTCCATGCATAGTCCCCCTAGCCTCTAACTCCCCTGCTTTGTTTCATATGGGTATCAGCACTTTCTCAATGTAACTGGACAAAACTCTAGACTTCATCCAAACACGACCTTACGTCTTACACCCAGTCCATCAGCAAATTCTAAGCTTGGTGCTCTGCAGCTTGGTATGTATGTCCCTCTGACATCGTAAGGCGGAGAAGGTGGGGGATGGATGCATTAAGATGAATTGCCTGCTGGAGGCACCCTGACAGCTATCTAGGTCAACCTGCACTTCCAGTCCTCAGGCTCTGGTTCCTACAGCTTTTCAGATAAGCCTACAAACTACCCCAATATTCATTTGACTATATGACCCCTTTACCCTATATTTTGTCATGGCAACTGCAATCAAACTCTCTTCCCCAAAGAAGCTTATCGTATCAAGACTAAGTCACCATAGGGCTTCTTCATGTCTTCCAAATGCCCTTAAGTTGTTCTACCCTCCTGGCAGGTGAGGCCCACAGTAAGAACTTGCTTATGAATCGCACTAAGTTCTCAGTAACCTGCAACCAATTACAAGCACTTTCTACCCTACATGGTTAGAGCTATGGATATATCTGAAACATCCAACACTGGACATTTCCTCCCTGTCTTCCCCACCTTCTGGTTCCCTTCTAGGACATTCTAGACATCTTGTTTATGATGAATCCCTACTTGCATCCACACTAAGCTTAGGAAGATGACCTTGTCCTTCCTGGATAGATCTGCTTCCACCTTTATAGCTTCTTTGTCACTAAAATAAATACAGCTCTTCACAGTGCCATCACCCCGTCCTTTCCCCGTGTTATACACCCATCTCGCACCTCACAACTTGAGAATGCGAGGGGTTGTGTGCTATTCTGCCTTGCAGTCCTGGAGCCTAACATATAATGAGAAAGTAAATAATACATCATACAAATTATAAAGCAAAACTTTATAAGACTACAAAAGAGTCAGTTTCACCTAATAAAGTAATATCGCATATGTAGACTATACTGACTATATATTAAGAGCCAGTAATAAATTAGACAGGCATTTAAAACAGGATATGATCAATAGAAATCAGAAAATTTGGGAAGGATTCATGACACAGTTACTGGAGTTGGGAGATTTTTGTGTGTGGAAAAGTATTTGGATCATTGCTCTTGGTCTTCTTTAAGCTATCTTGAAATGATTCTCTCTCTCTCTCTCTCTCTCTCTCTCTCTCTCTCTCTCTCTCTCTCTTATTCATCTCTTTGCTGAGTCCTCTAGCAACTGGGGATTGAGCATATGCCCTATGCTTTGGTAGGTGAGTGTGTTACTACTCAGCTCTAACCCCAAATCTTGAAGTAACTTTAAATTAAAACTAAAAATTTTAGTTAATGTAAAAAGCGCTCAGATATCTAATAGAAATATTGTATTATTCACAGAAATATTAAAAATGGAGCAAATAGTATTGCTTTTCAAACTTTAAAAAATATACATGCATTTATCTTGTGTAAATGATTATCCAAATCTTAAAGTGAAAGCCAGTATATAAAACAGGATTAAGGTCGGATGCAGGAGAAGGATCTATCTACTTCAAGTCCTAGCTATACCACTCTTGGGCATATACCCCAAAAATGTTCCATCCTACCCCAAGGACACTATGTTCACAGCAGCTTCATTCAAAATCGCCATGACCTGAAAACAATCTAGATGCTCTTCTACTGAAGAATGGATAGAGAAAATGTGGCACATTCACACAATGGAATACTACTCAGCTGTTAACAATGACATCAGGAAATTTCCAGGCAAAGAGGTGGAAACTTACAAAAAAAAAATCATCCTGAGTGAGGTAAACCAGACCTAGAAAGACAAACATGGCACGTCCTCACTTATAAGTGGCTATTGGCTGTAAAGTAAAGGATAGCCATGCTACAATTCATACACCCAGAGAAGGTAAGTAACAAGGAGGACCCAAGGGGGAAATGCTTGGATCCCTTGGAGAAGGGAAAACAGAATAGATTTCGAGGGTAGACTGGGAGCAGGTGGGGATGGGAACAGGGGGGATCATGTGGGAGTGATGCAGGGACTACTGGAGAAAGGGGGCATTTTGGAATGAGATAGTAATCTAGTGCAATGGAAAGTCCCAGAAATCTATGAGGGTGACCCCAGGAAAGACTGCTAGCATAGTGAATGCAGAGCTTGAACTCCTATAACTTGGCCAGACTTCCAGTGGAGGGATTGTGACAGTAACCTAGCCACATAACCCTTGACCTACAATTTGTACTGCCTACAAGATGTGCTGGGGTAAAGGAGATGGCCAAGCAATGACTGGTCCAATCTGAGACCCATGCCACAAAATGAGGCCACCCTTGACGCTTCCAGGAGCACCAGAGCCCGGAGGCTGGATAGCCCAGAGACTTAGGATAGAAACAAATACGAATGTGGAAGAAAATGTCAATGTAATGATGCCCAATGATACTTTGCTATACTCCAATTATCATCAGAGAGGCTTCATCCAGCAACTAGTGAAAACAGATGTAGAGACTCAAAGCCGAACATTAGGCAGAACTTGGGGAATCTTGTTGAAGAGGGGAAGGAAGGATTGTACAAGGCAGAGGCTCAGGACACCACAAGAAGACCCACAGAATCAACTACCCTGGGCTCATAGAGGCTAGCAGAGACTGAGCTGATAACCAGGGAGGCAGCATGAGACTGGACCTAGGCACTCTGCTTATTTGTTACGTTGTAAAGTTTGATGTTGTGGAACCCCTAGCAGTGTGAGCAGGGACGGTCTCTGACTCTTTGCTGGCTTTTGGGAGTCTGCTCCTCATACTGGGTTGCCTTGTGTGGCCTTAATATGAGGGGAGGTGCCTAGTCTTACTACAACTCGATATGCCATGTTTCGTTGATACCCATGGGAGGCCTGCCCTTTTCTAAACAGAAATTGAGAAGGTGCAGATGGGGGAATTACACAGCCCATGATACTTCTAATACAGCAGCGCCCGCAAGAAAAATCTAAATCCCTTTCAGGAACTCTATGAGTCTTTAAATCTCATTTCCAAGCCCTTTGGAATTGACAAATATCTTGTTTATATGATCATTATTTACTGACTACTTGCAAGAACAAAGGAAAACTTTCAAACTCAAACCTGAAAGAAGCTATAGACTCTAGACAAACACAGAACATTAATCTTTTATCCAATAGACAAATACAGGGAAGGTCTTCTATGAGCTAGTTACTGTGTTAAATGTATGGAGCCAAATAAATATATAACCGTATCATGAAAAGTGAAATCAGAAATCCATACAACAAATACAATTAGCTGTCTGAAGATATTTCCTATCTGTGACAATAAAATAGGCTGACAGGAGGGTGATTTAATACTTGGGAGGCAGAGTAGGAGTTCTATAGAAATAGAACACGGGGAGGGGTGAAGCAAGTAGATGTGGATATATTTATGAAAACAAGTCGTGCCTCTATGCTCGTCACAAAGCAAAGGCTCACCCTGCTCCTCAGGTGTGGCAGAGCTCAGTAAGCCGGCTTTTTTTCCTACTCCCAATCACATCGTTTTGGTTGCCCCCTCTAAAATGCAATAGGTCACCAGAGCTAGGTCTCAGTGAGCTGAGCATTTTTGGCTTCACCTAACAATACCATGTTGGTAACCCTCGGCCATTACCCATCTTGTCATGTGGCCCATGAAATGGCCTTGCTGGACAGTCTACTGCCACTTCACTCAAAAATTTCCCTCACTCTATCCCAGCTCTCCCAAAGCCAATGTTTCTAATATTTGTTTTTGAGGTTTTTTTTGCATTGTTCTTCAAATTAGAGCTGTTACAATTCATATTAACTTTAAAAACAAACGAGTCTGGTTCTAGTTCCAGTGTGTTGATTCTGGCCTGACGAGTGTTTTCGCCCTTTCCTCTGCAATGGTTTTTCATGAGAGTTTTCAAGCTCTTTTTTCTGTGCTAACTACAAGCTACAGTAGCCTGGCACTCCTTCACTTACATGTTCATCAGCTATTCAGAAAGATAATCTAAATCAGATATCTTACCACAGTTGAACGTGCTGAGGGTTTTCTTTCTGACAGTGAGGACAGAAATATGTCATCCTGCTGTTCTCCCCTAAGCGACACACAGTAATTTTGCAGTGGCACTGACCACAGGTAGCACGTTTATAAACCTTGTAGTGCTTAGAAATGGCAGATCCTGCTTTACGGCACTAAAAAAAGAAAATAAATAAAATTATCATGTTATGCTCAAGACTGTTGTTATGGGGGACAAAGATATATTCAGGAAATTAAGTCATCTCTGCAGATGCCAAAAATTTGTACGCAGTTCCCCATAATAGTTTTTCATCAAAGTAAAAGGTATTGACAAAATTGAGTAATGTCTATCAAATAAGATTTGTATGAAATAATTGAGTCATTATGTTTTAACTTATTAGTATTCCAAACTGGTCTCTCCTTTATCCTCTTATCTAAATGTTATATAAAAGTTCTATATTTTAAACTGTCTTTTATGCTTTTAAGGCTTTCTTAATTAAACATAATTACATGGTTTAAGAAAAGGGCTAGATTAGCTTCAAATCTGATTGCTTTTAGAACAAGGAAGCTACTCACTCAGTTTCAATGGCAAAAACGTTATTTTTAGGGAATAAAATTTAACGAGAGCATTTTCTTTGTTGGCCTGATAGAGGACTTTTTTTAATTCTAAAGATTTGCTAGAAAAGAAAATAAAAATTCAAATACTATCTTAACAAAGAATATGTTCTATTTTGGTAACGGTTTCATTTCAAAAGACATTTTGAATTTTCTGCATAGTTTTATTCCATACACATGTGTTTAAAGTACCTACAAAGAGAATATTTTCTGTTCCTACCAGCAGTATGAAAATGTAAAACCTCAGAAACATTACTATATACGGGTTGAAACTACACAAACAACATATATTAATTTAGCAAGGTACGGAAATGCCCAATTTGTTGTGGGCAAAATGGACTGTTTTCTTAGTCATTTTTCTCTGGAAGAATAAATGGGCACAGGTCACTATAAAATTGCCATTGTTACAGAAGTTAGCCATTAACACTTTATATCAATTAATAAAGACCATTTTAATGTCTTTTTCATGAGCATAGTAAAAAACACACATATTAAATTGTGGTGGTAAAACAGGCTTAGTTATCATCCATTGTTTAAAAGATAAAGCATTTTTACTGAGGTCTATGTGAACATTATGCAATTTGCTAACACATCAATTGAGTACTTATATCATCCTTAGACTAGCTTTTGTTGTACATACAGAAATATATCTCATATTCCAGGTTTAAAAACCCTAAATACTAAATATTATCTAAATAACCTAAACTCTGCATAATCATTGGCAAAACCTGAACAAACCCAAGTCTATCAAGTATTAAGTCTGCCTAAATAAATGCTCTGTGTTTATATGTCCAAATATAACAAAATTCAAGTAAAATACTAACATAACTGTTATCCAACTTAATATAAATATAACTAAATACGTTCATAGTGAGGTGAGTTGAAATTGACTTCTGACCTAAAATTTTAAGGCACTAACTACACTCTTACCACTAGAGGGTTACCTGTGGTCTTAACACCCTGGTAGCATCAAGAGAGAAAACCATTGGCGTAAGATGTGGTTGAAAATATTCTTTCTCACCTTATAAAATAGAATGCTGAACTCACGGACCATCTTCACAAGGTGATGAAGCTGATCCTCTGATAGCTGACACACCTTAATGGGAAAATCATTTCATAATTTCTTCATGACTGTAACTTTAAAATTCATGCACGTTCTCTTTATCACTCTCTCTTACACACTCCAATGTTGGGGATCAAAACTAGGGTCTCTACATGTTAGACAAGCCATCTCCCATGTCCTTGGTTGGTTCTCTTCTAGAAAACATTCTTCTTAGAAGCCTAAGTGATTTTTCAAAGGCTCATTTTTGTCAAGACCCTATCTGTTCTAAGTGTGAAAAAGCCAAGCCTAACTTCAAATTATCATTAACTGGTTTGTTTTAAATTTTAATTACCAATGATTTGGATTTTACCAAAACCAGCAGGAATCTATAGGCACAAAACAAATGTGGACTTGGGTAAAAAAACAATTTATGTAACAAGCTTGCTCTACTTAGTAGAAATAATTGATACAGTTAGAATTTAGTTAGTAGTAACAAACCTGGGAAAGAGCCTTAAGTGCCAACGACCTCCCTAGAAACAAACGTGTGGATGGACGCTGCCACTCCAGTCTCTCCCCTATCAGACCCTACTTAGTTAATCACTATTCTCAGTACCGCTCTCTCTACTCATTCTGTCTCCTAGAAAAATAAGAGTTCTGGTCTCTCCAGTTGGAGAACAAACAACAAAACCAAATCCGTTCTGTGTCCTGGTATCCCACTCTAGAAGTCTAACATTTTTCTCTTCATGCCTATCTAAGCTAAATGAATGAGTGCTGGGAATTTTGTTTCTCTTGCTCTCTGCTCCTCATTCTTGAATCCCCGCTACCTGAATGTCATCCTTATCGTTCACCAAAATTTTTTTCTATTACTCACAGCTACAAATGTGAATTCATGCATATGTTGTAGAAAATATATTTAATATGCCAGATAGAAAAAATAAACGGAAAGCCTAATTCATCTATTCATACATTCTACAAATATCTTTCTAAAGCTAGACACTGTGCTATTTTAGTATTTCAGAGAAACATCACTGCAGAGAACACACTTGCCCTCCTCATAGGTGACATTACAGCTGGAGGAGACACTTTAAAAAAAAAAAAAACAAACAGTAAGTGTAATGCATAAAATATCTTTGAAAGTAAAACTAATACAAGGTATGGGAAAAATAAAATCAAAGCAAGCTAAGGAATACTGAGGGTAGCAACTGAGACTGGCAGTTCTCACAGGATGTCAGAGATGGCCACACTAAGAAGCTGACCCTTAAAGCCAAGACCTAAAAGATACCTGGAGTATGTAGAGAATATGTTGCTAGAGCACAGATTTCTGTTTCTCATTGGGTCCTTACGGCATTTAAAAACAAGTTAGAAACAACTTATACTTTACTCTAACAGCTGGATGGAGACCACTATCAAAGAGAGCTTCGTTTTTGATGATGTTCCCTACACCAGGCAGCACTCTCTGATCCAGGACCACATCACACAGCATCCGATCTCTCTGCTTTTTCACTTCACTTTCTGCTCTTGAGAAATTGAATTTTGGTGAACACACATCCAGTTCTTCCATCATTCTTACTCTTTGTTGGCTTTCCGTTGAATTTCTATAGAACGAAGTATATAACACATTAAGCATAGGTCTGCTTTGTAAATGGAGAGGGCTTTGATATAAATACAAGCACTTATATAAACTATGGCACATGAGTTCTTTGGATGAACAGTTGTTGGAATATATTGCTGGTTGGTTATAGGTCACAGACACCATAAGCCTAGCAGTTTTTTCTCTAAGCTCTGCAATGTGGAAGTCCCTCCCAATCCAGCAAAGCTTCCTGCTCTCTACCTGCCCTTATCTGGAGAATGTCCCTGAGCCTACAGGACTAACCTTATCTGAAAATTCTCTCTAAATCAGATGCCTGTCTCTAAACTAAATGCATGATTTATCTTTAGCCTGACCCTTGGCACAGATCCTTGCTAAAAAGACTTGTGCTAAGGAGCTCTGCTATTATAGGATCCTACTGCCACATACTAAGCCTTGTGATAGGAGTGTGCCACTTAATACAAATTAGGGTTTGTTCCGAGGTTCCCCAATCCTGTATATTATACTCTGGAACAACTCTGCGCTGATTCACTGAAAATCTGCCTCCTGGAGGGCTATCTTTGTTAATGCCCATGGGATGTTTACAAAACTTTCTGCCATCCCTTCTGCCTCTTTCCCCTCTCGGCCTGGTGGCCAACAGGCAAGAGGGCACGAGGGCCCCCACAAACAGTGACAACCCTAATAATAATATTTGACGCTTCCTTTACAATGACATTTTATTGATTATAAAGTTTGTTGTCTTTTTTTGGGGGGGGGTTTCGAGACAGGGTTTCTCTGTAGCTTTGGAGCCTGTCCTGGAACTAGCTCTTGTAGACCAGGCTGGCCTCAAACTCACAGAGATCCGCCTGCCTCTGCCTCCCGAGTGCTGGAATTAAAGGTGTGCGCCACCACCACCCGCCTGATTATAAATTTTTTTATTAAGTAACATGTATGATGTTGAAACCAAGCTGCAGATCCCAGCTATGCTGTTTTGCAGCTAAAGTACTAAGTACCCTTCTCTGAATCTTCCTCTATTAATCTTTACCCTCTGTGCAATAACTTTAGCATCTCTGCTACTTCTCTCATCTAACCAAAAAAAAAAAAAAAGTGTAGGGGCGTGGCAAGTTCAGTTGAGGAACAAGAAACAAAAACAACTCCTTGTCCTGGTATCTCAGTTTTACTTTCTATTAAATAGTTAAAAATTGCTTCTTTTTTTTTTTTTTTTTTTTTTTTTTTACCTGAGTTCTACTGAAGAGTCAAAGAAACAGATCAAGTCACTGGTGAGCTGCAGTTGGAAAGCCGGAGAAACATCACCTCTATTTTCACCCTCACGTGGGTTAATCAACATAGAACCATTCATCCCAAAATGAATCCTGAAACAAAGTCAGCCCATTTTTGAGTAACAGAAGCATATCATGTGTCACGTTATTTACTTTTTAAAATTATAAGCAAACTGCTGTCACGCAGGGTAGTTACTGTTGAAGAGAAGGAAGAAGAGATGGCTATAACACTAAAATCACTTTGTGGAGAAACTGGAAGGTTCCAACACTTAGACCTTGAGTCAGATAAAATATCTTTGTTCAGTCTAGCATCATTCTATACTTACTTATTCAAAAGCATAAGCCTAAAAAATTGATTATAGTTTGTTTATATATTCTACAAAGCCACTAACATTTAGATTCCTTAGTTTAGTCACAGAAAAGTAGAAATTTGTAAAACAAGGTCTACAGTTTAATACATGTGTCTCTTCCCCACTGTTTGAGCTAAGCATTTTATACACACAGAGAGAAAGAGAGAGAGAGAAAGAGAGAGACTTGTGATAGACAAAGATGGAGAGAAGACGAGTCAAAACTTACCCAATTCTTTCATTTTCATTTACTTTTATAGATATTAGGAAGAAGGGATTTATAAATATTTACAGTTAACTTCAAATCTACAATGGATTGATGAAAAATTCATAACCTTTCAGATTTTGTAGAATTGATTAGTAAGTCCAGTTTAAAAGAAGTGATTTTGTGAGACCTCCAATGAGGATCAGAAATTATTCTCAAGATGAAATACTGTGCTCTGCCTTTCAGATCTGTTTCCTTATAGCTTTGTTGAGTTAATAAATATGGTTCTCCTGGCAGCAAATGTTACTGCTCTGTGCTTCTAATTCCAAAGCACCGCGTTACAGTATTGGACAAGGTTAACAAGTCTAACTTTTAAAATGTGGGTTTTAAACTCTGTGTGCCCTACTATCAATCATAAACGAATTTTACATGCCCCATAGTTCTTGACAGGAAAAATGTGTGCCTGTAAGTACTTCATAATTTAGCTTATGGAGGTTCAGCCTCAGTGAAAGGTGTACAACTGTCATGCCCAGAAGCCATCATATCTAAAATCTTTTCAGCTGCATGGCTCATAAAGTGGATTCTAAATCACTTTCCATAATGAAACCACATCCACATCAAAAACCTCAAAGGTTAAGACCCATGTCAAAGGCAGGAGTAGCCCCAGTAAGAGCTACAAACAAAGCAAGTACACTTTTATCTTGCAAACACCTTCAATTTCAGGGGCAAGATGCACATAAAAATGCTTTATCTTGTATTAATTTGCATTTATATTATTAAATAGCTAACTATTGTGATGACTGAGCTCCAATCAAAGAATAAATGCCTTTGTATTGTTACTTACCTTTTAGAAGAGGAATAAATTGGCATCATGAAAATCTTTGAGGCATAGCAAGCACCCATGTTGTTAAAGCAACTGACACAGAGGTTTTATGTTCTATATATCAGCTCATGGAACTATATTACATTCAGAAAAGAGGTTTTAAGAGGAAGCCACCATTAACAAAATAGGTAAGTAGAAAAGCTAAATTTTGTAGGAAAGTTTTAAATGTCACGTGTAGAGTATTGTGATGGTTTATAATCCCTGCGTGATGGAGAAGCTGGGTATGAAAAATGATGCACCAGGCCAGGAGACTGAAAAAGGCTGCCTTTTAAATCATGGAAGCATCTTAATGAAACCCTGTCTGCTTCTGGAACACTTTTCTAACATGAAGCAGAAGAACTGAGTCGGGTGTAGTTGAGGGAATGGAAGCAAACCCTGCCTCTATCTGCAGACAGGAGACCTCCTCTGCCCACACAGCATGTTTGGCCCTAGTTTACAAGACTTAAAAGCCTTAATGGGATAAGATAGAAACCCTTTGCTCCAGGGAGGGGCTAAAGTGCACTTGCTGTTGAGGAAGAGTGAGGTGGAAACAAAAGCTGTCATAATTCCCCTGAAATGGACCAGCAAGCTAATGTTGAAACAGAATCCAGAAGAGAAATGTTCCTTCTCCTTCAGGAAGAGAAAGGGGCAAATCTGGGCCCCAAGAACACCCACAGAAGCCATGTGAAAGGCCGGGCGCCTGAAAAGCTGCAACGCTGTGGTTCGCACAAAGTCCTGTTGTGAAGAAGCCTCTCCTCCATTGTTCTTTCAGAAGACTTCCACAGGGTAACTTCAATAGTATCTACTGCTAGGGAAGGGAGAGTGGGATCCTCTGGCATGAATCTGCAGCATCAGCTGAAAGATGGAAATGGGGCAGAAACAAGGAGAAACCATCACCATCACCCATGCAGCAATGATAAGAGCTGGATCGTTTCCTTTTTTTTAATGTTCAGAATTAATTATTTATGTTTAAAATGTTTGTAGAATGGGAGAGAAGTTTGTAAGATAGGTAAAGACCCAGAATACCACTAGAATGAAGAATGGCAGGGCCCGGTGTGGTGGCACAGGCCTTTAACCCTAGCATTTGGGAGGCAGACATAGGCAGATCTCTTGGAGTTTGAGCTAGCCTGGTCTACACAGTGAGTTCCAGAATACCCAGGGCTACACAGTGAGACTATTCTCAAAACAACAACAACAACAAAACAACAGCTGGAGGAAAAGAATGAAACAACTCACCTACCTTTACGAGAACAGGAAGAAGGAAGCACAGAAGTCACTCCACAGACAGGCAAGTACAACCAGAAAGCAGTCTTACAGGTATGGAAGCTCCGTGATGTAATCAATGCCCCTCCACACACACACCACACACACAACCTTAGCCCGCTGCCTGAGTGCGCACTGTGGAAACAGACCCCAACAGTCCCCCTTGCGTGACTCACTGTCCATCCCTAGAAGGGAATCTAAATGGTCCCTGGTCCTGCCAGAGTGTATGGAAGTGCTGGACTGCATGAAATGAACAAGTCGATTGCTGTCTATATAGCAGGTAGTTGTGCTATTCAGTTCTGAAGTTTAAGTTCAAACCCTGGTATATTCCAGTTTTATCCTTGAGCTACAAAACTTTTTTTTTGGAGACATCACTTGTTCAGGCTATCTTGGAGCTTTTGATTCCCCCTGCCTCAGCCTCCTGAGTGGCTGGAATCACCGGCATAAGCCATAAGGTCCAGTTAGGACAATGTTTTTGTTTCTAGAATTTGTGCAATAAACTTGTCAGGAGGGTCAGAAGTTCAAGGCCATCCTCTACTACAAGGCAAGTTTGAAGACAGCCTGAGACTTTAACATCCTGTCTCAGATAAAGCAACAAACCACTTGTGTATACACTGTTAATTATATGGGCAATTTCTTTGTCTTTATGTCTGAGTCAAAATGTAATTCAAAAAGTAAAAATATTTGTTATAACTCACTGGTGGAGTGCTTACCTAACATGTAGGAAGTCCAGGGTCCAACCTCCCCTCCCTTGTATAGTTTCTTCTGAGATTGAAATATTCCATCCTGCAGGGATGCTCCTTAAGCAGGAAGGTAAACAACTCAAAATAATATATTTAGGAATGCCTTGAACCTGACCAGATTCACTAGGCTCCTCCTTGTCAGAGTAAACAAAAACTTATAGACCTTCTCAGAGGGGCAAAGCCAAGCTGCAAATTAGACTCTGAGACAGGAGCAGCTCCCTGGAGGAAACAGAAACCAATTGAGCTGCCTGAAGAGGTTTAGAACAACTGAGGTATCTAGAAAGGACATTCTCCAACCTACTGAGCTGCCTGCAAGCTGTGCAGTGTGCTCCAAGTTCCCAGCTTTGTGGGCTGTCACCATGCTGGAGTGGCCTTAGGTGATACAGCTGTCATCTGCATTTTTGATCCTGTAAGTAATCTATCACCCATAATCCTATAAGTAACCCCAATAAAACTCAATGGTTCACCAAGCTGGACTTTGGCGGTATCCATACTTTACCGTGAACTCCCTATGGGGGTAAATAGACGTGTGTTGTCCAGGAAGATGCAAAGCCAAGCAGAACCATGTTCGCTGAGGTGTATGAATTCTGCATCTGCTCTGGAAAGGGCCCTTTTACTTTACAAACATCCTAATACTTTGATGTGTTTCAAGGACTTACCATTTTTGTCATTTAAATAACAGAATTGTCCCCTAAAATCCTGAGACCCTGACTGTCCTCTCCTTCAGCTCTGCCAGAAGAGCCTCCCTTTAACATTTAAAATCTCCCACATTAAGGTAAGACTTATTTGACTTCTTCCTTGGAGGCTCTCAGGGCCTCCCTGGTACCCTACTGCTGTGGGACAATGGTCTGTACCCTGTCACTTGTATTTCAAATAAATGCTGATTGGCCAGTAGCCAGGCAGAAAATATAGGAGGGGCAACCAGGCAGGAAGTAGAGGTGGGGAAACAAGAATTCTGGGAAGAGGGAAGTTTTAGTCTGCAGTCGTCACCCAGACACAAAGGAAGCTAGACACAGAGCAAGCAAGATGTGACTGCCTCACAGAAAAACGGTACCAAGCCACGTGGCTAACACAAACAAGAATTATGAGCTAATATAAGTAATAAGAGTTAATGAGAAGGCAGAGTTACTAGACCAACCAGTCTATAATTAATGTAGACCTCTGTGTATTTTCTTTGGGACTGAACGACTGAGGGACCGGGTGGGACAGAAACCTCGGTCAACACCCTACAATGTCACTCGGTGTTGCAACTTTCCTATGGCTCAGAAAGACAAGACTCTCCTCTTCCTTGTTGTAAAATGCTGTGTCTCCCAGTCCTGGAGATGTACAGAAAACTGAGGGACCAGATGAAAGCCAAAAGGTCTAATTTGAATGAAGACTGATTCCACACACAACAGGAAGTAGACAAAAAAGTGGTGTGGCTGCCCCACCAGGGCTCTGAATGTCAGAGTATGAGAAGGTCTTCATGAATGCCTGGACCTTTCCCAAGTCCAAAAAGGCCCGGTGTAAGCTAAGCGAAGGCCATGGTTGCCACCAGACCTCTCATAGACATCATGGTCATAAACTGCTCCCTTTTTAGCATCTGCCTCAGGCACCAACCTGATATTTTGGCCTACTTTTTTGGTGAGTTCTTGTTCAGGTGCCAGCACAAAGCCAGCCTGGAACATGCTTCACTAATTTCCTGGGAAGCATTTGACTGCACACCCAACCACTGGTAGTAGTTGCCCATTGCGGTGCAGTGGAGCAGGAGGATTGAGTCGTGGCTGCCACACAAATGGGCCTGCAGTCACACACCTCACCCCTAAGGATGGGAGAGACGTCTACAAGAACTCAACTGCTACATTTATTATCCTCAATCACTAACTGGGACCCGTCGTGATAGTGGCTGGCCCAGGACCCAGCTGGCTGGCTCTCACTTGTTTACTTCTAGAACTCCTTTCCATTCACTGTCACAGACAGGTGCTTTCGGTCCAGCTTCCTCTACATGCTCTACTGACCACTCTCTACAGTGCATTTTTTTTTTGTAACCTTGTGGCTATTCAGAATTGTTTCCAGATCAACTGCGAATGAGTGATGTAGACCTCAAGGTCAAACACGGATCACTTTTTAGCATCTGACAGGACCACGTAGGCCTCCAACAGTAGCCTAAAAGTTTCAGCCTCTTTGTTTGGCAGGTTCTTGTTGGGGTGCCGGCTTGCAATACACCTCATTAATTTCCATGAAGTAAGCATTTGATGTCACACCTTGCAAATGGTAATAATTTACCAGTGTAGTGGAGGGAACTAGGTGGATTGATGGTGTAATCTGCAGCTCGGTGTGATGAAGCCTGGCAGCCCGAAGTCACCATGGCCCAGGACAGAGGCTGACTGTTGCAGGTGTTCTGTCAGGTGGAGCCTGATGGGCAAAGATCTCTAGGAGCAGGGCTAACACTGATGTCACAAAGAATCCTTTCACAGGTAGAGCCCATTTCACGGCCTGCAGCTACTGCTTAGCCCAAAGTAGCACCCCCGACAAGGACAGGAGGTGGGAAGAGGGGAGGACTATATTTTACCAGGGTTCCCTGGGAAGTGTCCAAGAGGACATAGATGGACAGATGGGCTGGGTCAGCAACTGGCAGGGGCCTTCACCCTCTCCTGGTCTGTCCTCTAAGAACTGAGTTACCCCCTTCTTTCCCATTGGCCTCAGTTTCTCCAGATTTGTGAACCCAATCTAAGTTAGGAGGGTGGGGGTAGGAGTAGGAGGATGTGGATATGCTTATTGCCTGCCCAGGTCCACCTATCTCAGTGCATCTCACTAGCAGCCTTTAGTCCTACAGGAAAAGGACCTGGAGGGAAGGTGCTTGCCCAGAGCCCTGAGATGGGTATTAGAAGGAAGGACCTCTCCTTAATAGCTGAACTCTCAGAGAATGCTGGACCTGCCTCATGTTGTTCTTCCAGCAGATCTGTAAGGAGCTGGAGTTCTGAAATCATTAAAGCAGTGGAAAGCAACCACAACTCACCAAATCCAATAAACACTTAACTACTTACTAGATTCACTCAGTTCCACACTCTAAAAACTCAACAGAAAAGTCATTTCCATTTCTAAGCTTAAATATTTATGTAAGGGTCTTCTAGAAATGATATCTAAGATTTTATACATATGTATATATTCATATATACAACATAATATAGTGAATATTGATATGGGATTCCCCTCTGTATGCTATGAATAAATTTTTTATTATCATTGGTTAATAAAAAAAGATTCTTTGGCCTGTGGCAGGGTAGAATAGAGCTAGGTGGAAAAACTAAACTGAATGCTGGGAGAAAGAAGGCAGAGTCAGAGATACCATGTAGCCACTGCAGGAAATGGATGCCAGAACCTGACCAGCTCGTGGTAAAATACAAAATAATAGAAATGGGGTAATTTAAGATGTAAGAGCTAGCTAGGAATATGCCTAAGCTATTGGCCATGCAGTGTTGTAATTAATATTTTGGGTCTGGGCAGCTGGGAATGAACAAGCAGCCACTGTCTACAGAATATATATACTTATACATGTTTATGAGATACACAAAAATTAAAAGATTGAATATCAACTATGATATAGGTGTCAAAAAGTAATTTTAATTAAAAATAATAATTAAAACACTAATAGTTATTTTGTTATATAATTGCTCATTGACATATTAAATTAAGACACCTAAATAAGTGAGAAATTTAAAGATATTTAACTAAAAAATGTCAGAGATAAGGAGTCTCCTCAATGAGCAGATCAAGAAACTGCACTTGTAAATGAATGTAAACATTGAGTAATAGAAATAAAACAAAGGGAAAGGCAATGATTAAGATATACTTTAAGACAAAAATATTATTTACTGCTATATTTCCTGTGTTTACTCTTCTTTCTTCCTGCAGATTCAAATTTCTACCAGCCATTTATCCCATATGTGAGACAGACAGACCTTTCAACATTGCGTGTCTGCTGTTGTTGGAGTCTCAGAGCTTTGTTCATTTGTTTCCTTTCAAGTCTTTATCGTCCCTTCATTTTCAATACATACTTTTAGTGACTTTAGAATTCTCAGTTGAGAGGTTTATTGTTCTGGCAATTTGGAGGCCTCCCTGCTGTCTTCTGTCTTGCAGAGTTTCTGATGAAAAGCCCAGTGTATTTTTCAACTTTGTTTCTTTATATGTCTCCTTTAATCTAGTTCTTTCCAGAATTTCACTTCATTCTTGGCTTTTAGCACAATGAGTAGGTATGTGTGAGGGATATTTGTTTTTATTTGAGGTTCTTTGAGCTTTCTGCTACTTAAGGTTTGCCAAGGAAAATTCCTATTTAACTCTATTAAAATGTCTCTTTGCCCATTGGGTTGCAGTTACAAGTATTTGTTTTAGAACCTCTGACTTATCCTAAATCCTCATTCACTCTGTGAAACACTTCTTTCTGCTAATTTTTGTGTTGTTGTGCTGAGACACCCTGACAAAGATAATCTAAGAAGGAAAAAAGGTTGGTTTTGACTCAAACTTCATATACATATATATTTCTATCATGGCAGTATCCACCCTTCCAAAGCAGTATATACCCCTACCAAGGCAGTGTATATATTCCTAAGGAGGCAATGTATATCCCTATAGAGGCTGTCTGGGCTTGAAAAATCTGGTTACACTGTCTCTGCCATAAGGAAGAAGAAAGACATTTGTGTTCTACTCAGCTATATTCCACCACCCCCCTTTTTTAATGCAGTCCAGTACCCTGGCTGTTTTGCAGTTGAGTTTTTATAATTCAAATAACTTCATCAAAATACTCCTTTACAGGCATGGCTAGAGGCTAATCTAATCTAGATAATCCTTCACAGCTATGCCCAGAGGCTTATCTTCTAGATGATTCTAGATCCTGTCAAGTTGACAGTCAATATTAAGTATCACATTACTTGTTATATCTTCTAGATCATCTGCTTTGCTTTCTCTTTTCTTTTAAGGCCTCCAAATACAATAAGAAAGTTAGTGCATCAGTACAAAGTTACATAAAAATCAGAAAGGGCAGAGAAATTAAGTTCGTGTAAGACAGTATTATCCTAAAGTCACAAGTAAACAGTAAAATATATAAGAACATACAATTTTAGGACAACATCTTGCATGAAAACAAAAAGATTCTCAGTAAAAGACTTATCTAGACAGATGCACAAAGGATAACCCATCATAACAAGGTAGAGAGTATGAAAAGAATACAAGGATCACTCAAAATTCAATTTAAATAATTCACCATGTATGTGAACTGCAAGAGATAAGAGCATCAGCACTGAGTGTACCCCTATGTTATGTACCCCTAAAACACTCTCTTCTATTCCCACCTCAAGGGGGCAATGAGAGACCTGAACACAAATAAGGGCTCTCTGGAGGGCCAAAGAACCAAAACAAACTAGTATCGTCTAGAACAAACAAAACAGTATTATTTAGAACAGACCTGTTTCCTGAGTGTATGATGAGTTGACTAGTCCTTGGAATACTGGACATACAAGGACAAGGAAGTTGAGTTAATGTCACATATAGAAATTTAATACAGAGCTACCATATCATAGGGGAGACAATACTCAAGCTATATATCATATGGTACCAAAAAAACCACCAGGAATGGATTACATCTTTTTGATTCAGTGGGAAAACTGGTCCCATAGACCCCTCCTCCAACCATAACTGTTTATCACCAAACTTGACAGTAAGACCCTGTTGCTATGCCACTTAGGGCATAGAGCATGGAAACCAGCTGGTGGTCAACTGGAAGCTTCATCCCTATTGGCTAGAGTTCATAGTACTGGAAGCTTTAATACCATCACTGGAAAAGAAAAGTAATCATGAATTTCACCCAGCTATTAACCTTGTGAGCTACAAAAACAATCAGCGCAATAGATATGTTCTCTGGTGCAATAGTGGCAGGAATATTATGGGAGCAAACAGACAATTTTTCAAAAATGTATTTAAGTCCCACTCTATGAGACAGAACCTGACATTGTTAAAGAAGCCAAGAACCTGAGACTAAATAGGTCATGGGCCCTAGAGGAAACCTACTACTACTATTTTGTTCAATGAACATAGCAATAAAATGCCTCCTAATGACATATTGTTATATCCATACATGAGTGTGTCATTCAACCCTAATCAGAGAAGCTTCTTCTTGTAGATGGTTATTAATACAGAGACCCACAGTTGGACAACAGTGGAAATTAAGAGACTTTAGACTACTTAGCCCTATAAGGGATGCCTTCATCACACCTTGGCTCAGGGAGCTATGTGAAGGCATGGTGGAGTCAGGGGGCAGGGAGCAGAAAGAAAGACTGTAAGAACCAGAAGTGATGGATGACTTTCTAGGAAACAGTGTTTTCCATACACAACAGGGCAAGTGCATATACAAACTCACAGAGACTGTGAGAGCATGCAGAAGACCTGCACAAGCTCAAAGCAGGCAAAATTCCAGCCTCGAGAGGAGAAAGTCCTACCCCTAGCCAAGAAGCTATTCATGGTTGATAGCTTCTGGGAGAGTTCTTCAATGAAATATCACTGGACATATCAACCAGACTTCAGAGCAGGTCCTATGAGCAGTAGTAGTTGGGTAGCACAAATCAAACTCCATTTTTGTTTGCTTAAAGAGAAAAAGAATATGAAGTTTGCTGGGTAGAGAGGATGGGAGGGTCTGGAAAGAGTTAGGGAAGAGAAAGAATACAATAAAAATATATTGACATTCTTAAAGAGCAAATAAAGACATTAAAAAATGAATAAAGCAAGATGACTCATTTATCATATTTAAGCCTACTTTAAAAATCTGTGTTATTGATGAAAATGGATACCTGGATCCATTAAAGAACATGGTGAGCTCAGAAATACAGATGAGGTCAACTGTTTCTCAATAACTTTGCAAAGAAATTTACTAGAAAAAACTTAAGTGCCACAACAAAACTGTCAGGATAATTGGATAAAAACAGGGGGAAAATATTATAAATAACCTCACATGCTCATATGGACACACTCCATAGTCACATACATGCATTGCAAACACACACTTACAAAGAAGTATAATTCAAGGGCTGGAGAGATGGCTCAGCTTTTAAGAAGACCTAGGTTCAGCTCCTAGCATATGGTAACTCACAGTCATCTATAACTTCCATCCCAGGGAACTTGAATGTCCTCTACTGTTCCCACAGGGCATGCATGCACATGGTAAGCACACATGCATGCAGAAAGAACACCCATATGTGTGTGAACATGAGTATTTATGATTCTGACATATATGGTTTAATTTAGAATTCTTATCATACTTAAATTTTATCCATCATGTTTTGTGATGGAATACAAAATTATCTAAAGATGTAACTCTTTTATAAGTAGTTTATAGATCCCACGAAGACAGATTAGCAAACTAGGAAGAACGGTTACATTATCTAATGTATATCAGTTGGAAGGTTCATAGCACTTAAACTACAAAACTTATTATGAAAGTCCAATGGCAAAAATCTATCAAATATTATAAATAGAGTTTCTAGTCTCTGAATAGGTTTACAAATCACAGTCAGTATCAGTCATATAAATCATAAATTAGAAAGAGCCAAGTACTTAAAAATGGAAGAGTTTAATACATTTTCATGGTTAAAGTTAGTCTGTATGGTATATCTGACTAATTGGATAGACACAAAGATGCATGTCTATCCTGTGCTAGCCACATATGCATCTAAAGTAAATAAAAATTAGATTTGGTGGTGGGTTTATTATATGTTTTTGTATTTTTTAGTTTGTGGTCATATTAGTTGCATTTAAAGCAAAATTTAGAATTAGGGTGATATGGGATGTCCTTCTGAATATGTGTTGCTTTATTGGTTGATGAATGAAGCTTTTTTGGCCAATGGTTTAGTAGAGGAAAGTCAGGTGGGAATTCTAAGCAGAGATAGAGGAGGAAAGAAGGCAAAATCAAAGAGATGCCATATAGTTGCCACCAAGGGAGACAGATGTCAGAATCTTACTGGCATACCCTTGCGGTGATACATTGATTAATAGAAATGGGTTAATTTAAGATGCAAGAGTTAGTAAATAAGAAGCTAATAGGCCTATCAGTGTTGCAAGTAACATAGTTTCTATGTGATTATTGGGGTCGGGGTGGCCTGGAAACAAAGCACATGCTCCACTTATATTAGGGCTAACAAGATGACTCTGTGGGTAAAGGCACTTGCCATGGTGCCATGGTGACCTGAGTTTGTTGCCACCAACATAAAATGGGAAAAAAAAATACGACTCCACAAATTTGTCCTCTCACCTCCACATGTGTGCTGTGGCATGCATACCCATATACATACACATGTGCATACCAGACAGCAATAAAGGCAAAAATTATTTTTCCTTGTTTTAGTGGAAGAGTGCTAATATAGGTATTAAATCTTACAATGCTGCAGCCATGTCTATAAAAAGAAGTGCATACGAAATACTGTTTAGTATTCCACACTACAATTAAGATCCCTTGAATAAAGCATTCACTAACAGAAATATTCCCCTCCCTAATTTGAATTTTTCTTAAGTGGACCTTTTTACACAGCTAGTTCTTTTAGGGTGGACCATAGAATTATTCTCTTATAGTATATTCTACTTTCATAAGCAAATGAATCCCCGAAGATTCATAATTTCGCTGTGAATGAACATGCATTCTGACTAAAATTCAAAGGGAATTTTGACTATGCCAACCTTGGTGTTTGGAGAACTGAAGGAAATCTTCTAAGCATGCTTCCTGCTGTATACTCTCTGAGACACAGACAAGCACTGTAGTTAGAAGGGAAGTCAAAACTGAAGACTACATTTCTATCTATGGTGCACAGACCTGCCGTTCCACAGAAGCACCATCTCTCTTTGTTGGAGCCATTTATTCCTTAAGAAGCGTAGGTTAGGAGTGCATTTTTAAAAAATTAAAGTCATATTGTAATATGGGATGCAGTTGATTTTCGATTGCTAAGTTCAGATTCCAACATCTGCCAGTGACCTTGAATTGTTACAAAGAACAGTCATTAGGGCCGCAGGAAATTCAAAGTAAGCAAGCCAGTGAATTTTTTTCCCACCCATGTATTGAGAGGGGTACTCTCCAGGGATGATACTTGTTCATGGAGCTTGAAGATGGGAGTGCCCTTGTTTAGAACTTCATGGAACACTTACTGACAGCTCTTCACTGAGAAATGATTCCCTCCTTATCAGTCTGGTGGGGAACATCTGATAAAAGCCTCCCTTTCATCCCACTAAAATAAATCTCCACCTAACACCAAGAATCAATAACATATCAATGTTTTCAACTATCATCCATGGATCCCCTTGCGTATGGCCCTGTCCAGAGCTGAGTGTTTTCAGGCACATCAATCTACTGAAGTAATAATGGAACCGGCAATATATCATTACTGCATGAACCAGCAGACATATGCTGATGTTATCAATTCCAGACTAAGGAAAGTCATGACGTGACAATGTTGCCCAAGGACAGAAGCTGCTGACAACTAAGAGAACACCTCACAGGGGAAGCAATTATAGAAACCTGAAGTATTCCAACTATTCAGTAGATGAGACACAAAAAATAACAATCAGAGAGCAATGTCTCTCAGCCTCCCTGAGTGTTATTCACCTTCTGTTAGAAGCATGGGATCCAGGAACAGCTCTTTTGCTTTTCAGCTTTTCAGGTGGTAGCTGGTCAATAATTTAAAAGAACACCAAAAAAAAAAAAAAGGAGTTCCAGGAAACAAACCCATATTCACCGTTTGTCACACATGAGGCCAACCTCTAAAACCACACTACAATATGGCAGACTTGCCAACTCACAAGCCTGTCTCATTTACCTGCAAGCCAAATAGGTGGTCATGAGAGTCTAATTGTCAGCAAGTCTATCAAGGCCTTCTTTGCTAATATACTATCTATATATTCCCGCAAGAACTTCAGTATGTCTGTGGGAAAGTTGATGAATTCTTTCAGTTCCCAAATTTCCTTCAGAGCTTAGGAGAAAGAAAGAAGACAGGAAACAAAAAAGTCGAGCAATGCACTTAAACCAAGCTAGAGTCTGTCACAAATACAAAGTAACCCGTGTCACCAAACGTAATTAACATGTGCTGAAAACCAAAACAGAGGTGTGGCTCTGGTGTACTAGCAAAGCCCACCTAGCCCATCCATGTTTTCTTCCTGAACTCCAAGTAATGATGACATCACAACGCATTCTTCTTGCACTTCTTTCTTTCCATGATAGAATCCCAGCCTCTCATATTGGAGCTCTCTTAAATCTGGTACACTTTCTACAGGAGTAGATGTAAAACCTGGCAAGGTGCAAGCAAAGGCTTCCCCACACACTTACACCCGGAGCATCACAATGTATTGTACAGGTTTGTCTTACCGTAAGGCTACTGGACCAAAGTACATAAACAGCTCCTTCCCCAAGGTTTCCACACCACTGTAAATATATCCATTAAACAGTCTCGAGAATTTCCAGCCAGAATCCTTAGTATTCATTGTGGCAGCCTAGTAGAAAATACATACATATGTAACATACACACATACAAACTCTAAATATAATTATAACGCAATTCTTAAATCCACTCCTGTTATTCCATGACCAGTTTCATTCCTAAAAGAAAAGCAACCTCTATGAAGTCAAATAATGGAATCATCTATACACATGCATTTTGTCCAATTACTATGCAGTGACTCGAAAAGAAAACAGCCAAATTTTTAAATTGAAAAATAAAAGTCGGTAAATAATTAAGATGGCCTTTTCCCAAGACCATAGTGTGTGTGTGTTTGTGTGTGTGCTCACAAGCACATGTAATTACAGCAAAGCTATGAGAATGTTGTAGAACTAATGAAGTTTTTTGCTTCCAAAACTATATACGATCGAGATCCTTGAAGGAGTATTCTGATTGGATTGGATTGAAACCTTGAGGAAGGAACTGTTTATGTAATGAATGAAATATGAAAATGTAGATTTTAACTGTACTGGTGAAATTTTAGGAAAATATAATTAAGTCAAAAATCCACACCAAAAATCTACACAAAGATCCACATGGAGAGAACCAGCAAAACCCTGAGCTAGCCTGTAGCACAAAGACCCTTAAGAGAGCTAAGGAATGAGACTTCTCCTTCCCATGGTCTGTGGATGATACAAATTAAAGCCTGGCACCCAGAGTAGGGAATCTAATACAAGATATGCTCAACTCAAACCATAATGTCAACCCAAAGAAAAGGAAATCCACTTTCCCATCAGCCTTCCAAAACCAAACAATATACTTAGGATTACAATTCATGTAATCGTGAACATAAACTAATGTAAAACATAAACACAAAATATAGGTTCTTTCGTGGGGAAAGATAAGGAATGGATTTAGTTTAGATATTGATAACCTTTGTTTTCTTAAGCTCAGCAGTATGTCTACTAGTGTTCCTTATATCATACTTTATCATCTAGGTATGTTTCATAGGCATCATTTAATGAACGCACAAAATTTAATAAAACTATTAAACATATACTCATAACTAAGTATAATTCTAGAGAACCCTATGTTTTTTCTCTGGTCTCCACAAGCATTAGGCATAGATGTGGTACACATGGATAATGCAAGTAAGACACTCATACATATAAAATAAAAATAAATGCATCTTTACATAGATAAAATAGACACAGACGATAACCACATATTTTTAAAGGATTTTAAAGATTACTTTCAGTGTGATTTAATGTGTATGCAGAGGTGCAAGTTAAGGACAGACGAGGTTGTTGATCCCTCAGAGCCAGAATTACATGGATTTATGAGGCGCCCAGTGTGGATACTGGGAACCACACTCAGGTCTCTGTAAGAGCAGCAAGTGCTCTTTGCTGTGAGGACTTCTCTTTAGCCCCAATCTATACAAAGCAATTTTTAAAATTTTATTTATGTTCATCTATGTGAGTTTAGACTCATGTGTTTCAGGGTTGCATACACGCCCACTGGGGTCAGAAGATGGTTTTGGGTCTCCCTCTCCTCACTCTGTCTTTTAGCATTTGAGATGGGGTCCTGTTTTCTCAGGGAGGCGGAAATCCAGCAAACCCCAGTGACTGTCCTGTCTTTAAACCCTCATGGCTGGATTACTGGCACATGATGGGATGCTCAGTTTGTGAGGTGAGTGCTGAGATCTGAGCTCTGGTCCTCATGATTCTGCACCAAATGCTCTAAACAGCTGTTACAGGCTCAGAACAACTGATAAACACATACAAATAATGGTTAAAATTATAAAAGCCTTCTAGTTCTGCAAAGACACAGGAAGAACCTGGGAGATTCTGGCATCAGAATTACTGGTCCAGATGTCACCATGTCCTTAGAACTTCGGCTTCTGAACTCTCTTCTCTTCCACAAATGAACTCAAAGACCTCTGTATGATTAACAAGTACTAGCAAGGCAGGCTAGAGTACTCAGTAAGGGGAAAACATGCATTCCAATCGGCTTTGCTTTTGTAAATGAATATGTGACTGTCCTGGATTGACTAACAGCAAAATCTTGCTTTTCTGTCTCCTGCAGTCTCTAAGCCACTTATATACACTTCAAGCCAAGGATAGACTACAACAGCAGATTTCAAGGTAGGTTTCCCTAGCAACCAATTATTATGTACAATGGCCTTTAAACTAGCCAGGACACTTTTAAGATGATGGAATACAGAGCAGACATAGATCTTTTATGAGTAACTCTTGTCTAAGTAAGGTTAGGTCACACTTTTGGGATTCGAGATTTAAAGTCTTACTGTCATTTTAAATTTTCAGTTATAAATTAATTACTCAGAACCTTGTTTCTTTGCCATTCCAATGACAATTGTCTCTTCTTCAGCCCTGTAAATTCTTCGTTAGTATATGGTTTTAACCATACATATTCTCTGAAATGTTCTACTCGGGCTAGTAGAGTGTCAGTGATCAATTGTATCCCATTTAACACCACACATGCATGCACGCACACACGCTCGGGCCTACCATGTTTCCCAAGTTCTTGGTTCAAAGAGAAATAGCTCATTTGGCCCAACGGTTTTACAAGTTAAATAACAAACTTAACATCTACCCAATATCTGGTCAGTGACATATGCTTTTGTTAGCTGCCACATTACTGTGTTTCCCCTTAGAGTGCTACACCACGTCCCTTCCCTACATGAGAGCTCATATATTTAGATGGTTCTTTTTACCCACTTATTCCCTGCCCAGATGATTTTCTTTCTTTTCTTCACCCAGTTCTGACTTCACCATGCTTTATAATGGCTCTTGGCAGTGGCTCGGATGCTGTCACAATACGAATAAAGTAGTAAATGAGTTTTAATTGTCTCATGTGAAGCTTCCTCAAATTGCTAAATTAACAGCTTTGACAAGAACTTACATCATTTACGTAAAAACTGTAGGTGCCAACAGCTATGAGAGTTCATGTTATTCTCTTCGCTTTGTCTACACCTGACATCGAAAGTGGTACATGACATCTAGAGAGACAACTCTTTCCCATTACATTTGGCTGATTTGTGACTGTTTAATTGGATTAGTTCATTTCAGAAGAGTTTATTGACTTCCCTTACATTTCAGACTGTGTTCTAGAAGTTGGGCAGGTATCAAGAAATAAAACAAACTAAATTACTCCATCATTGTGGCGTTCATTCTCTAGGGAAAGGACAGGGAGAGGAGTATGAGAACAGTTTCTTGGGATATTTGAAAAAGAAATAGAGATGAAGAGATCAAGGTTGCCAGGAGGGTGCAGCCAGTTGCACTTTTAAATAATTTCAAAGGGGAACTGGCATTTGACCAAGTTGTAAATGATGTAAGGGAGTGAGCCATGGCTTTGGTAAAAGGAATAAGAATGCGATGCCTCTCTTGTGTCACAGGCCAGGGTGGCCACTGCAGAGAGAACTAGTGGGATAAGCTAGAGATTTGACATATAAAAGGAATCAGATCTGAGGTCCAATTTATGAAGTGGCTTTTTCTTCTTAATGGAGTGAAGCAAAAATATGGTCTACATTAGTATTTGAAATTAAATCAGTGGCTGCTGGATTTGGCTGAAGGAGTTGAAGGTTATAATCTGAATATTCCTTGAGACAACTGCAAAGATCCAGTTAAGAAGCACAAGGATCTGGATCAGTGAGGTACAGCATACTGAAAATGGCCAAATTCTTAAGCATGTTTTGAAAGTCAAACAAAGGATTTGCAGATGAATTGAATGAAGAACAGGAGAGATGGAGAGCTGAGATGATTAGTTTGGGGCATGAACAATAAGAGAGACGTCACAGAGAGACCTGGGGAAAATATATAGGACAAACAAAGTGGGTTTGGTGGGAGACATGTGAAAGTTGAGGCATCTGGTGCTGTGGAGAATCATGTCTTTAACCCAAGCACGTGGGAGGCAGAGACAGGCCCGTGAAAAATGTTTCAGCAGCTGCTAGCAAACCAAGACAAAGTCTGAGCTTGGCCCCTAAACTCAGCCATATAGGAGTAATTCATAGAAAGAGATTTAGAGATGTAAGAACGGGAAACACCTAATAAGAGCACCAGGCCTGAGATATAGAGAGCAGGAATCATGGCAGGGAGGCAGAATGAATGCACAACGTGTACAGAATACACAAAGGCAGGAGATGAGAAGAAGTAGAGAAAAGCAAATTTTGTTCATTTTGAGATGATCTGCGTTTGTGTATCAATGAGAAAGAATCAGGAACGGAAAGCAACCACACAACATAGCACCTGCAGCACCATCCTTAGTAAGCAAGAAGAGAAGGCTAAAGCACACACAATATCAGGATGGAGGGCAGACAACACAGGTATAAAGGGGAGTCAGTATGGAGTCATACCTGTGGTATTTATCTACTGATTGATAAGTTTTCTGAATAAATCAGGAAACTAAGAGCAATATATCCCCAGGGCCCTGGATCCTCAAACACTGTGTGTAGCATGTAAGAACATTAGTCCATCTTATCATTCTCAGGTTGAAGAAAATAACCAAACACTAGGTCCATCCTCTCATTTGAAATCTGTCAAAAGACATCTATGAAAAAGATGGTCTTGAAATGGCATTCATTAGCACAAAACTAGGCACACCTAGTTATCCCAACTAAATCTCATTAATTAATAGTCCTCATCTCACTGGAAGAAAATGCTCTTGATCGTTTACCTAGTTAATCCCGTGCTTACCTACATCATAACTCTCCTGGTATTTTTTTAATCATATAAATTCTAAAAACCTGGTCTATATGTGACAGATATTTCATACTCTATAAGGACAACTGTCCCACTGTCAGAACACTGAAGTTTAATTCAGCAGCAAATGTATCGCTATTTATTGTTATAACTGGAGAACTGAAATATTTACAAGTAAAATTCACATCTAATTTTTGGTACCTTTCAAACATAAACCACTATACTCAGACATATATCTCAGAAGCATCCTATAGAAAAGAAAAGAAAACAGAAAATAAGAGTTTTAATGGAATTCTAAACTTTTGGCTATTGAAACACCCAGGGCTACAATAATACCTGTTAGGGGGAAATCCAAAACATCTTCTAGATTTTTCTCGGGTAATTACTAATCATATCATTACTGACTATACAGAACATACAAGGTAGAGAATATGGTACCATGTACAGTCTATGAAGAGCACCTAAAACACCACACTCGGGTTGATTTCAACAAATTTTTATTGCCCTACATACCTATACACATACATATAAACACACACACACACAGAGTGTAGTGTAATCAATCAAGGCAGAAAGGGTGCTCATAAGCATTCATTAGTACATCTACTGCTAACTGTCAGAAACCATACAGAGATCTAAATGTGAAAATTTTATTCTTTTAGCATTATAAAACAAAACCTTCATGGATTGTCCTTCAAACCTTTGTGATTCCTGAACCACTTGCTTATTAACAACTCAGAGGAGACCATATGCCCTTGCAAATCAATTCCGTTGTGCCTAGGAGGAGGAATCCAAAAATATAAAGGCCAATATACTTAAAATGCATGAGACCATTATATATCTTCACACAGCTGTCAGTGAAAAGTGAAATATGTTGTCGTAGCTGAGAGAGCCTCAGAGAGCCTCAAACAAGATTCTTAAAGGCGTAAAATGTGTCTCACTCACCCTACTGGTATTTTCACCTATTCTTCCTAGCTAAAAACAATATACATTATGACATCAAGGAAAAATTGGAAACAGTTATGAAATTAAAGGTTCTACCATGTTGAAAAATGTTTATGGCCCAATGAATGTCAAGAGTATAATGTAGGTGGTAGCAGAAGGGCAGGCAGAGGAATGAACAGAGATGAGGAAAATACTTATTTATGGAAAACCAATGACCTGAAACTATCAAATGACTTCAGCACAGCAGAAAGTCATCCAGCCACAGATACTGTGCGACCTTAGCTTGAATATGTTTTAAAGAATTGGCTCTTTTTGTTTTTTTAACCTAATGAGGTATTTAGAAATTAAAGGGAAACATTGACATAATTCCTACCGTGTTTTATATATATAGTTTCTAAATCTCTCTGGCTCCCACATTTCCCTGTTGTCTACCTGGGGATGTGAATAATCATGAGGGTTTCTGCTGGCCACACTTAGCAGATTGTTTGCGACTCCACTGCCATGGTACTTATTACACTGAATTATAATGTGGCTGTGACTTGTGTTCCTCCCCTATCTATACAAGTTCCCTGGGGACAGTGACTCTATTTAGATAATATCCCTAAGGGCTTTCTACAGTGTCTGAGGATATTTGTAACTTTCATGGAATTAAACAGACCCTTTGGCCCTTCCCTCCTTAAATCAGGACTGGATTTAAAATACAGGACTATGTCTCTACCACCATGCCCTTTTTATAATTACCATTACCAAACTTTCTTGACTAAAAAAAAAAAAAAGGGAAGAAAAAAAAACAGTCTGTTATTTTCTAATTATCTGCAGTGAAAGAAACACAATTCACATGATTATCAATGGCTACATGGAAGTTAAAGTCCTGAAATGTCCCCTTCAAATTTCCCTTAGAGTAGAAAACCTTATCTTATACGTGATCTTTTCCAATCAGATTGACTCATGTTTAGCCACCAAAAAGAACCATATCCCACTGTAACTCCCCCTTTTTTCACAGGTTCATTTGGCATTCAAATTCCATTTAAAGTACAGCTTTAAAAAGTATACTTAGATATTTCATCTTTGGAGGAAAATGACATGTAAAGATAATTTTTAAATTTGGGTTATCCATTATGCAGGTGCTTTGCCCAAGATATCTGATTCCCAAAGACACTGTCACTTTTAAAGAATCAACTATATGGAACACTTGGGGCAAAATAAAATTTTCAACTCTACTTGACTATCTCTCGTAAGCCCCTTCATATATTTTTCACTGCTTCTTCTTCTGCACCATCTCATTTTGTGAGTTTCTGCGTAAAGACTGGACAAGGCTTTAGCAATAAACCTAAGATATTTACAAGATATTCAGTTGTCCTGCTGTGGAATCTAAGGTTATCACCTCTTTCTAAAAGCTTCTGTTGCCCAGACAAATTCAAAAATTAATTTCCAGAAAGCTATTATCTTTGCTATAACTACACACAATTGCCCAATACGTATTTGACTTTCTCATGTTGACCCTTATAATCCTGTTACTGTGTTATCTGAACATTTGATCCTTTTCTTTCTTTGTCTGAAATAGAGATGAAAATCTCCTTTGCCACAATTTTAAGTATGATTGAGTAGGGTTCACCTTCCCATTTTCAAGTGGCTTAATAATATGAAATCTTCAAAGCAACATATATTTTCAAAGACAGCACATGATTTATTGTGCTGATTACCATTTATCTTGCCTATCCATGGGTGAACCAGGAAGATGAACTTTTCAGAGAAAAATGAGACTTTCCTAGACAAATGTTTTGACTCTCATTCAGTTGTATATTGTTGTCACAGTGAATGTCCTATCTACCCTCATAGTCGCAGTAATATACTTTTTAAAATTATAGGTCACTTATCTATCAATCTAAACCCTCAAAAACCCTAATTTCAAAATGATTCCCAAGATCTAAAATAATATCTTTAGGTCCATAGATGAAAACGTGTTCTACACCCTTGAGAAGTTTTGCGAAGGCTAAACACGTTGTACCTCACCTAATAATATCAATGGATCACAGCCTCTTCAAAAAAGAAGAGGGTGTTCTAACATACTCTACCATAAGTGGGTCTGTTGGGAAAGCAGTGCTCCAGAAAAAAGAGGAGCAATCACAAAAATGTTTATTTTGCTAACTACTAAGCTAAGAGCTTTTAGGTCCTCTGGTTTGCCCTTGATCAAATAGAGTCAGATGCGAGGACAAGCATCTCCAGATGGGGATGTAGCAAAAGTAAAGATGACCAGATGTTCTTTACAGCATCTGAAACAATGCTGGATCAAAGCTACAATGGCCACAGACAACTCGCCACTATCATCTATAGAATAAACAGAATCTAGGTCGTTACCCTTCCCTTCCTGAGTCTGTGAAATGCTGGGTGCTACTAATAATGACCTCGAGTCTCCAGAGAAGTCATTACCAGTATCCATTTAAAAGGCAAGACATATATGATGCATATCCTATAAAATATAGGAAACCCTTTTGGATATTTGATTAGCTTATCCTTTCAAAGAAAAGGCAAGAAAAAAATCTTTTTTTTTTCTACTTTGAACATGGGAAGACTTTTACTATGGGGCTTCTGTACTATGATGTATTAATACATATCTCCAAATGATACATACAACTAAAGGTCCCTATGGTCATAAGAGACTCCAGGACAGACTCCTAAAAACATACTTAGTTACTTTACATTATTCAAAGCTTGGCTTTTCTCCATCCATTCAACTTATATTTAAATGCCTAGCCTGTACATGAGGCTTTAAATTATCATACAGATGATTCCATGTAGGTGACATATTAAAGGCATGTATGAAGTTTTAAGGAATCATCAGAATAACCAGCGCATGCTTCATATCGGTAAATGCTTATGAACAGACAGTTTTATTCTCGTGAAAGGAGGTTAACAACACATGCAGATTACACACTGATTTCACTAAAATACCATATCCACCCCACAATTAAAATTGGAGGATTGACACTTCAATGCTCATTAGCTGGATGTGTTCATTTACATTCCGATATTGTTTCCTACCATAAGGTCCCACAAGCTCCCGCAGAGTTTCATGCAATGTGCTTACACGGTTGCCTGAATTTAAACTGACAAGACAGTGGGCCACAACGTAGAAGAGTAATACAGCGTGCGGATGACTGGCAGATGCCAAGATCTTCTGCAGGGAACGTTCTTCAAAATAAGGATGGGTTGCCACAGCAGGAGGGGAATTAGTGGGATTTCTATGGACTGTAACCAGAACAAAGAGCAATACTACATGATAAACAGAGTAAGTGGTTCACCCTGGCAATAGCTCCCGAGGTAAGATGTTTTATGTTTGGCTTTTGGAATGATTATCTGAAGTTCAAATCTTTTATGCTAAATGGCCACCTAATATTTCCTTAGCTCTCCTTTGTTATTTTTTCATATTTATAGTACTGTAAAGAATACAGTACACGATTATTTTTAAATGCTTCTTTGAGAAAACTAATCATTTCAAGCCAGCAGTAGAAACATTAAATAGCTTTAGCTACTTGGCATATATGCCTAAGAAACAGGGGGTCATCTGTTACAAAAATGATTGTGCCAGAAGTTTATGACAATGGTCCATATTTTAATGAAATTTAGTACAGATCCAACATCTTTCTCAAATGCAAAAGACTGTTGATATTTACAAAGGTTATTACTATGCTTTTTATAAATCAAAGGCCCAGAAAATGAAGCCACTAGGGAGTATTTAGAATATTACTGAAAGCCACATTATTAATTTCATATTGATTTTCAATCCAATGCCGATAGAAGCAGATCCTTCATCCTAATCACAAGGCTCTATTCCAATAATTAGTTCTTCTTTCTATTAAGGCATTATCCGTAATAGCTTTAAATGCAGGGCTATTTATTTGTGGACTATAGCTTAGTGAGTACTGTTGCCAAGGGACTCTAATCATTGCTCAACCATTAATAAAGCACTTATATTAGGTTATCAAGATGCACTCTTTGGTGCCATCTGAACACAGCAATGAAGAGAATTATCAGAGCAGATAATTGACTGAGGTGAACAAAATTTAAATGGTGGAGGACACCGCTAAAACCCAAGGTCATACTTCTTCAGTTAATAAGAAATCACTCTCATGTCCAGAGTCTTAAGGTGTGCCATTGCATTAACCACTCTATTACTGAATCTTTTATTACTGATTTGCTGTAACATACATAAAAGTATTTGTTTTGAAGTCTGAAGGGAGAGCAAATCTTGGCCCAACACCTTACTACATGTGAGAGTGTTTAACTGATTTAAACCCACCTTGAGCCCCCAAATTCCTTTTCTGTACCAACGGGTTTATCTGTTGTGGTATTATTCTTTCTCATGCCTAACTATACTCCATGTTTTGTTGCAGTTAATCAAGATAAACCTAAAAGAAATTGTTAAATACTCTTTTGCCTAAATACCAATGAGATGACTATTTAAGACATAATCTTGATTTCTTGCAACAGGAATCTTATTTGGTTTTATTTTCCCAGTAACTAGCACAGAGTACATCACAAAACACTATTGTTGGAAGATACAAAGCATGGTATCACTGAGGATGTTCATATCTGAAGCATTGCTAAGTCCTACAGCCTTTGCTTCTAAAGTAGCAGCTGGCTTTCTATCTAAAGTAGCACTGAATTTCTATCATCGACAGCTGAGCCCAAGCTCCTCACCTGGATCGTTGCAATGCCTACTTGAGATTTCTTCCATTTTTTTCTCTTCTTCCATATACAGGGTTCCATTCAAACTGTAAATAAATCTTACTACAATTCAGGGTTTCTCGTGATGCCTAAGGAAGAAAAAGTCCCTAATGTGAAGCATTTGAAATGGCTCAGCAGGTAAATGGTTCAGTACCTAAGACTGAAGTTGTCAGTTTGGTTTGGTCCCTGGAACCCACACTAGGCAGAAAAAGAGCTAACCCTGCCAGTTGTCCCAAATTATGCTCTGACACACATGCAACCACATAAACGAGTATACACAAAAAATAAAATTAAACTCAAAAAAATCCATGTCCCACATGTGGTATATGGAGGTCTTTATAATCTGCCCATCATCTTTAATATCAAACCACCTTCTTAGCTCATCCTCGATGTGGAAGGTCCTTCTGTCTATGTGTTGTTTTTATTGGTTAATGAATAAAGAAACTGGCTTGGCCAGATAGGGAAGAGTAGAGCTAGATAGGGATATCTAAACTGAATGCTGGGAGAAAGAAGGCAGGGTCAGAGAGAAGCCATGTAGCCCAGCCAGCGACAGATGCCGGAAATTTACCTGGTAAGCCACAGCCTCATGGTGATACACAGATTAATAGAAATGGGTTAAATTAAGGAATATAAGTTAAGATAAGACAGAAATACACTTAAGCTATTGGCAAAACAGTATCGCAAATAATATGGTTTCTGTGAGATTATTTAGGGGCTGAGCAGCCGGGAACAAAGAAGCAGCCTTTTACTACACACCCTTTTACACACACACACACACACACACAGAGTTTTTCTTTCTGGCCCTTGAATGGTATTTATCTGTATATTGGCCCACCTTCATCCCAGGAAGTCTATATCTCCTATTTCCCCTTCATATATCAGCTATGTTACCTCCCCAGGGGAGACTTCTCTTGTCTCCCAATGCCCTAGCAGAGAACCACAGCCTTCCTCTGTGGTTCTATCAATTCGTAGATGTTAATTTATAAATGTAATTTTTTATGTTATCCTGTAATGAATGCATGTCCCCAACCATAGTATAAAAGCAAACTTACTTTCACCTCCCCATACTCTGGTACTTTAAGGATATTCAAAATTTTGCTGAATGAGCGATCTTCATCAATATTAATATATTAGAGGTGATGGGGGAATCTCTGTTAACCAATCACCTTTAAGAAGTGGAACCTAGTTAAGGCTTGGCTACCTGGAGCCCAGGAAGAAAAACTGGGACAGATCAGGTGCTCCCTCTCTCTGTATTATTCCTGCAGGACACAGCGGAACTTGGACTTCCCATTCCTGAGGAGTGAGTTTCCCCTTATAACAATTAAAAACATAATTGTTTATCTTTAAGCGGGCCTGGTTATTTCCTGAATCGAGCAAACAATTACATAGAGGAACCATTAACATAGATCTCCACAGTACTCTGAAATAACTTTGAAAAACATGATAATTTTTAAAAAAGTACAGAGCACTTGCTGACATCTAAGTCAAAATAAACAGAAGCACAACTGTTGGAAAGATCGAAAACATTTTTTTCCTCAGCTTGAAAATATGTTTTCCTCATTTCTTTCAAGTTGGGAACATTTGCCAATTTCATAGCAGAAAACTTCTTTCCTAGAGCAAAGGTGATGAGAAGCTTTACAAGAGAAATTGAAGCACAGCACAATATTGCATGTATCCATGAAACACAATCAACCCCACATCGAAAGGGCTTTAAAGGCATGATAGTTTAATCAGAATATTTTTAGCATAGTTCTTAGTTCTTACTAAATGACTATCTAGCCATCTGCAATGTATGCCTGAGTGGCAAGAAGCTGTGCTACAATTTACTTTAAAAAGACCTAAATTCACTTAAGAAAACCAGAAGTAGGTTTTACTGCCCCTTCATTAGATGGCAATATTCAGCTGAGTGAGTGTTTAGTGCTAAATTTTCCATGTGCAATTTTATAATTATATATTACTTATCAACTGCAGAACTTTAGGCAAGCAAAGGGGCTAGAATTTTATGTTACAGGTTCAGTCTTACAATGTGAAGAAAAGCACCAGACGTTGCACACATCTGATAATATTGTCAGTGAAAGTAGACGGTAAACATCAGAACGCATCTTTTGAGGACTGACTTACAGAAGTGGCTTGTAACAAATAAAATGCCTTCCATGGATCTAGCATTGGCATTTTTAGTCAGCTTCTGGCTAGGACTCACTCACTTTCCCAGGTAACAATAAATGCTGGGAAACACAGGCCCTAGCACACCGGGACCAGGATAGATGCAGAGACCATGGGTCCCAGAAACAGGCTGTTTCTTCTGTCACTCCACCTTCCCGCTGCAGACTCCAAGAGGGACATAGGACTGACTCACCTGGGGAGAGACCTCAGCTGAAGAGGCTCCGGGGAGTAACGCAGCGCCCACCAGGCTCTGCAGAGCTCGTCCCCGCACGCCAGTCACCGCTTGGCCTGGTCGCACTCGCGCCCGAATCTTCTCTCCATTCAGAGTACAGCCTGGCCCTTCCACCATCTCTGCAGACCGCCCTGAGCGCCTGATAATTGCAGGACCCGACAGAAAAACAACCAAACAACTACACTTCCTGGATCACAAACTGGGCGGGAGGAAAGTTCAAATCTCCCGCGCATTCCGCCCCACCTAGGGCACCAAGCCACGCCCACAGGAAACCAAGCCCCGCCCACCGGCGTCCATGCCCCTCCCAGAAATGCCGACTCCTCCCCGAAACCTTGCAGGCCGCAGCACTTTCAGCCCTAAGGGTCACGTACGTCCTCCAGTGCGTGGTGAAAGGAGCCCAAAGACCAGGGTTAATGAAAAAACGCCGGGAATTGGGATGAAAACTTAGAAACTCTGATCCAGCTACTTAGCCCATGCATTTTTCCTAAACCAGCCTCTAAAGCAGCCCTAAAATGCGAAGTTATTGAAGACAGTCTGGAGACTTATGCTTGACAAGCCTTATTCTAACCTGAGAGGCAGGACAAAAGCTGAGAAGCAGTTTTAAGAAACTAACAATATTGTCTGTATTAAAAACTACGTCATTTTCAGATAACTAAGCATGCTGAGCCCAAAACCATACATCCATTTTGTTTTGACGTGTACTGAGTGAATGTTAATTTGACCTTTTCCCCTTTTTATGAAGAAGGACTCTATATAAATTTGAGGGGAATACACGATTTTTCAAACCACCTACAACGCTGAGCAAAAAACACATCTGCATATATTATCTAGTTGCTCCACAAAGTCTGTAGGTTACACTTTCTCCTTTTTGCACTGAAATATAGCACATTAAAACAACGTCAGTTTGTGGTTTCATACATGCCCAGCACTGGACTGCAGTTAAAGGGAAAGCAGAAATGCGAAGACGGCTTTTCTAGTGCGGAGTGATGAGCAGCTGCACTTGTCTACATCGGACTCAGAACTGTCTCAACCGTGGTTTAACTCAAATTCAATTCCGATCTCTGTGGATGGGGAGAAATCTGAAATAGCCTTTTCACTTTTCACCTTTGTATTGTTGACTGTTAGCTAATGAATGACATCATTTCTTATTTAAAAGTTTCTGTGAGTCATAAGTTGGCAAAGTCTAGCTGTATGGTTCTGGCTCCACACTTCTCTAAAGGTCGCAAGGTAAGTTTGATTGATCATAGTGAGGAGATCCACTTCCAACAGGCTTCATTTACATGGAGACACTTTGCTATAAACATTCCTTATTATTTCCAATTCTGGGAAAGCACTGTAAACTTAAGGAATTCAGTTCTGCTTTCTGTTCCCAGAATACACTTTGTACTTTCTGTGTCTTCTTTTCTGGAGCAATTCTACTTTTTATTCATCTAATTGTATTTATTTATTTAATCGGAGGATTAGAACCAATAATATGACTATATAAAAAGGGGATTATTAGCTTGGCTTACACATGCAGACTAGGCAGTCCAACAATGGTTCTCTTTACACTGAAGCTTTTCAGATCATGATGAAGCTTAGCAGTCCCAGTCTGATAGTGAAGCCCTAGGGGAGTCCTAGAGAGTCACTGGTCTTTGGTTATTGGAAGCTCAAAGAAACTGGGTTCTGATGTCAATGAAGTAAGTCTGGCAGCAGCAGTGGCAATGACAGCAACAGAGTAGATGAACTGGCCAACAAGCCATGAAGTGAAAAATGTCAAAAAAGCAAAAGCATGTGTCTTGGATTTTCTTACATATGGGCCACTGGAAGGCATTTTAGACATTTATGGTGACTCTTCCCCTTTCAAATAACCTAATCAAAAGAAGAAAATCTTTCATAGGTGTTTAGAGAGGATTATCTCATGGGCAATTCTATATTTTGTCAAGTTGGCGATCAATATTAACCATTTGTTTATCTGAGATGAAGTCTTGCTGTGTAGCCCAGATTGGCCCCCTAAGAGCTACAGTCATGCTCCACAAATGCATGGATATTCCAATGGGTTGGTACCCTTTTCTTTTTAAAACTTTTCTCTTCAACCTAGTTTACTGAAATTCAAATATCAAAAATAGTTCTCCTCTTGAAATCTTTCCAGATATGGTTAGAATGAGTCTCTTGTGCTATGCAGCTGACACTTCAGAAAATTTACCAAAACACCTTTATATTAATTTGTGTGTGTACTGGGCTTTCACAAGAATAGATTGTCATTCCTTGGTGACAAGTGAATATCTTGCTCACTTTATTGCTCTGCATTGCCCTAGGATGCTCTTTGGCACGTAATAGACATTCCACAATGGAATTTTAAAAAATTTGGATTTCTTTCCCCAAATACCTTTTATGTTAGCTACATCTATTTTTATATATATTTAATATTATTTATTTGAAATAAAATTATTGTTTTCAGAAACTATGTCTAAAATAAATGTTACTGAGTTTGGTTAAAATATAAAATTATCCTTTAATATACTTGCTCTAGAAGGGCAGCAAACCCATACCTTGGTTATTCCATGGGACACGAGACCTACAGTAAGAACAGCCATTTGTATATAACATTTTAGATGTCGTCATAATAACTTTGCATCATAGTCAGAATAGATGTTATTGATATTTTACAGGTGTGATGATTAATTTTGATTGTTCACTTGATTGGATTAAGAACTGCCTAGGAGATTAGGAAAGTTTAGCTATAAAAGTGTCTGCGAGGGTATTTCCAGATCCTGGGGCACTGATCCAGTCAGTAGCTTAATTCATTAATGGAGTCAAAATCTAATAAACTAGTGGGAAGTGATGGAACAATAGAAATTAGGGTCTCATTGGAAGCAGTAGTTCATAGACAGAATGTTTTTCTTTTTTTCCTGTTTAGATATGTATATAATTCATAATTCATTTTACATATCAACCGCAGTTGCCCCTTCCTCCAACAGTATGTCATTCAAGTCATATCTTGCCTTGATCTCCTACTGGCTCACTCTACTTCCTGTCCTCATCAAGTAAAAGTAAACGCGTGTCCTCCACCATGTCCTGCCACCATGATGTTCTGCTCTAGCATGAGGTCAAGTGGTGTAGGAGGGTCTTCTGTTTGTATATTGCCCTCATTGGTTAAATAAAGAAAACTGCCTTGGCCTTTTGGTAGGACAGCCCTTAGGTGGGCGGAGTAGACAGAACGGAATGCTGTGAGAGAGAAGGCAGTGGAGCAGACGCCATGCTGCTCCAGCACAAGATGGACACTGGTTAGACTCATGCCGGTAAGCCACAACTCAAGTGGCGATACACATTAATGGAGATGGGCTAAAATAATATGTGAGAGTTAGCCAATAAGGGGCTGGAGATAATGGGCCAGGCAGTATTTAAATGAATACAGTTTCCGTGTAATTATTTCGGGTACACACCGGGAGCTGGATGGCACAAGGGGCCCGGCGCCAGGAACGCAGCCCGAGCCCCACATTACAACAGTCAAGCAATCATGGATTTTGAACCATTTAAAGCAACAGGAATGGGATGCTTTCGACATGGCTCACTGTTGAAGAGCAATTGTTGCTTTTGGAAGACCCGAGTTTGATTCTCAGCACCCACATGAAAGCTCACAATCCATAACCTAATTCCAGATCTGATCCCATTTTCTTACCTCTCTGGGCATCAGGCCTTCATGTGCTGCACATATATACATCCATATAAGACTCATACACATAAAATAAAATAAATGAACCTATCTTTAAAACTTAAATAGTGATCCAAAATAAATCTGACATCCCCCAAGTTGTTTGGTTGGGTATTATGTTGTGCCAACACAAAGAGTAGGTAATGTAAGTGTGGGCAAATATAGAAACAGAAACCAAACTTTCTTATTTTTTTTTCTTACCCAGAGTCTCACTTAGAGCACAGTCATTGATCAAATAAAAAATATCTGACATATGGGGAAAGATAGTTTACTTTATGACTTCTAGCAGTCAGGGTACAACACCTATACTGGTTTAAAGAGTTTTTAAATGGCATAAGAATTTGCTAGAAAGAGAGAGATGAAAGACAAAGATAAATGTCAAGTTGACTTTGAAGTGCTTCATTACCAACAGGGTAAAGCACATTTGCTTGACACTGGGTGTGGTGACACATGACTATATTACCAGTCCTAAAGAATCCAAAGCTAGAGTACTGTGGGATGAAGATCAGGCCAGTGAGAACTGCACAGTAAGTTTGAAGCCAGTCTCAACTACATAGTAAGACTTTATCTCAAAAATCAGAACAAGCAAACAGGCAAACAAATGTGTTTTCTGTGAGGGCTGAAGCCAGACTCTGAGGTAGACAGTTCTGTAGTTGAACCCTTGCATGCAAAGACATGATCAAAGTGTGGATAGAGGTGATGCCATTTTTAAAAAAGAAAGCAACGAGAGGAAAAGAGGTCTCATGTTACTCTATATACAAAAGAAAGATATAGATCGTGGTGAATTCATTGAAGGAAAACGCTCAAAAAGATCTGGGAATTGAGTGGCCTTAAGAAGTGGAGCTCCAGGCAAGAAAAAAGTCAACTAAGGGAATTCATAACAAGGCTAAAAGGAAAAAGATGTGATATACTTGAGCAATGGTGATTAATGAAATAATATCAAGCAGGGATGAGATGAACAACATTAGAAAGATTACTGGTAAGTGTATTATAGAGAATTTAGAATAATGAAAAGTTAAATTCACAGGGGAGGTAAGAGACAGTCAGTGAAGGTTTTGAGGAGGTATAATGGTACTTACCTCACAAACTTCAATACTTCATTACTCTGAACTCCTGACTTACTGAATTCACTAAACTTAAACCCAAAAATAGCATCCATCTGTGAGATGGATTGAAGCAGTAGTCTGGATATGGGTTTTCTTATTCTTCCTTAAGGATAGTTGCAAGTGACAGGTGGATTTCTTTGCTTTGTTATGCTGTATGCATAATGGTTTCAAGAATTTTTAGGCAAAATTTCCCTTAATAATTATCCCATGTTCTCAATGATTCTGAGCATCAGGTGATCACCAAAAGGTTTCAAAAGCATTTGCCTTTCATCTTCCCCATAATCCCTCATGGTTGGAACTATAGCTGTCATTTACAATGAAAGGAAATGAGACACACAGAGGCCCTGTAACTTGCGCAAGGTTATATACTTGGGATTGACTAGGCAAACTATAGCCCACCAAACAGTTTCAACAACATCAATTATATCACAACCAGATGTCTCTATCAACAACTCAAATTGTTTAGTGGAAAAGAATAAAATCTTTAATCAGTCTCACATGGAAATTAAGGACAACTTAAAGAATTCTCTGTTGTTGCACTAATTCTAATTGGTCTTAATAAATAAAACCCGTAGTCAGATGTTAGAGGGTGAAAGCTGAAGAATCAGGAAGCAGTGCAGCCAGAAACTAGAGAGACATTTTACCTCTACCAATGCTCAGACTGAAGGGACAATCCTGTCCTCAGACTGTCTGTCTCCTCAGATTGCATCCTGCAGGGGTGATAAACAGACTGCACTGAGCTCTTGACTCCACCCACCTTCTATTCCTCTCTCCGCCCAGCCATATCACTCCTGTCTCCAGCTCCCTAGTGCTGGGATTAAAGGAATGGGATCCAAAGTGCAGGGATTACCTCTGCTTCTCTTTTAGATAAATTCAACCTCTCCTAGCCCAGGGTGGCCTTGAACTCGCAGAAATACCTCTGCCTCTGTCTCCCAAGACCTGGGATTAAAGGAATGTGCCACCACTCCCTGACCTCTAGTGGCTTAGCGCTGCACTCTGATCTTCAGGCAAACTTTATTTGTTAAAAAACAAATGAAATATCGCTACACTTTGTCTTAATTACATTCCTACTGCTATGAAGAAACACCATGATTAAGGCACTTATAAAAGACAGTACCTGATTGTGAGCTTTTTTGCAGGTTTATGGCAGAGAGCCTGGGAACAGACAGGCCTGGCCTGGTGGTGGAGTGATGACAGGTAGTTTGCATCTCATCTCCACGTTGGAGTCAAAGAGAGTGGAGCTGAACCCAACATGGGCTTTTGAAGCCCCAAAGCCTGCCGCCAAGTGACACACTTCTTCCAAAAAAGGCCACACCTTCCCATAACAGTTCCACCAACTAGAGACCAAACACTTAAACATATGAACACATAGGAGGCATTTTCTTTCTTTCTTTTTTTTTTTTTTTTTTTTTTTTTTTTTTTTTTTTTTTTTTTTTTTTTTTTTTTTTTTTTTTTTTTTTTTTTTTTTTTTTTTTTTTTTTTTTTTTTGGTTTTTCGAGACAGGGTTTCTCTGTGGCTTTGGAGCCTGTCCTGGAACTAGCTCTTGTAGACCAGGCTGGCCTCGAACTCACAGAGATCTGCCTGCCTCTGCCTCC